>CM076571.1:511951014-512241723 GCA_034641835.2 Pinus albicaulis
TTTTTTGGGACTCAAGAGTTAGAGAGCATTGTATTGAAGGATAACACGCTTTTGCACATGAATACAGATACTTGTTAAAACTCCTTTTGGATCTGATCTGTTTCGTTGTGCGAACACTATGAGTATTTCTTATACAGTTTCAAACATCTCTTGATTAATGAAGCTGCGCTTTTAATGGCATCATTTATGCATTATAGTTCTATGTACTTGTGCTAATGATGTTCAGTTCATTTCACTTTCTTAATGGATGTTAATGACTTTGTTTATTAGCATTTGTTTTATCTTTCAGGAAGTGAAGGGCGTTTTCGCCATAAAGAATTGTTTCTTTTGTGGTCAGAACGGCCTACAAGCATGACCCCAATGATGTGTTTTTAACAACACTTCCCTCGGCATTTATGCTTTATTATTTGTCTCGCTACGCATAGTGTTATATACGTGTTTAACTCATCAATCATGTATCTTGTATCATTTGAACAAGTGTGTGTCCGCAGGTTCATTGAGTTATTTTGAGACCAAAGGAGAGGAGACTTAAGCGGTATCCGGACCCACACCTCGGACGGGATCCCTATTCCAAAAGGTTTAGAGTCTTGTTGGGACTTTTAACTGAGGAGATCCCCTGCTGTTGGCCGGACAAACTTTCCCGTCAACAGAATTGGCGCTAGAAGGAGGGCCTGAATGGCATCCTACCAGCACACGAGCAACATTCCATCACAAAATCCCCATGGGGAGGTCATAAACGATGATACTATTCCTCCCCCTTTGGAAGATGTTCAAGGGGAGGAGGCTCCATATTATGAAATCACCAGAGATTAGTTGAGAGCCCTGCGCCCAATTTCCCGCAATCTCGTCAGGGATTTGTGATATGCCCCAATCATGAATTTCTTGACCCATACTAGGACCCCTGCTGATAACCTCACTCGAAACGGTGCTCTGGTGAGCTCCATACCTCATTTGGTAATTTTGATGGTTGAAGACCTCGCCATCGCTGTCCAGAATAACGAACCGATTCCTAAGCTCCAAGGGGGCGGAGAGGAGGAACCTGGCATGAGTGAACCCCATCCTGACCCTCAGCCTACTCAAACCCAACATAACAACAGCAAATTCCACTCCCCACTTGGGGGAGGCAAGGGAAATAGAGGCCGAGGGAATGAAGGCGAGGGAAATAGAACCCGCAGAAATGAAGGCGAGGGAAATAGAGCCCACATAAATGAAGGTGAGGGGAACAGAGGCCGAGGGAATGGAGTTAAGGGAGATAGAGGCCGTGGCCAAGGACACCATGCCGCCCACTGCCGTCAAAACCAAAATAGGCCACCTGTCTACAATTGGGGATATCTTAGAAATATGGCCAACCGCGAGGGTTATCAAGATGAACACTCTCGCCATGGGGGAGAAGCATCTGCGTCAGGAACGGGGAGTGAATCTGAATCTGAGATCAGGTACCATGAGCATGCCAGGAGGGTGCAACCACTTGCCTGGATGGCCCAGTCCCCATTAAATCTTTTGGGCCCCCTCCATGACATGCCTAGGCACCCTGAGAAGCATCTCCCCAAGTTTGACCCAGAGAAAGGCACGTTGGACGAGGATCATATAAGAAGCTTCTATCTTTCTCTGCAAATTATGAGAGTTCAAACATATGACACTCTTGAGAACAAAGTGGCCACCTGGTACCGCTCACTCCCAAGTGCCTCCATAACGTCATGGGACCAATTCCGTCACGTCCTCTTGCAGAAATTTTCAGAGGACAAAACCCCTTCCATGCTCCTCACGGAGTTAAGCACCATTAAATTCCATAAGAAAGAGAAGGTTAGGGACTTCATTCAGCGCTTTTCTACCATACTGCAAAATTTCCCCCCCAACCTAGCGTTGGATGACTCTATTACCATAGACTACTATACAAAAGTTCTCCCCAGGGATATTGCCGTCTTTGTAAAACGCGAAGCTAGGGCCACCCTTGCGGAAAATTATGCGGCCTCCCTAGCTGTAGAAAAAGACATGCTTTCTATAGGAGCAATCGATCACGAAGGGAGAGATGACCAAAAACCAATCGCGAAGAAAAGTCAGTCTTCCACACCCAAGACAACGAACAAGGATAAGGATGCTTTTGACTTCGAGAGTATAGCAAAGACCCTCAAGCTATTGACAAATGAAGTCTCTGACCTGAAGAGAAAGGGCATAGAATCTACGACTAGTACTAAGGCGCCGAAGCCCTTTTTCAGAAAGAGTAACCCCAACACCAACCAACCTCCGTCCAACCCAAACACTGTTCTCAAAGTGGAAGAAATAGGAAAAGATAACTTTTGTTCTTTCCACCAGGCTGCCCACTCTGAAAAAACGTGCCCACAATGGATTGGCAGCATGATTGCAGTAGTAAATCAGATTCTATACGATCAAACCCCAGGCGATGCAAGGGAAGATGATGTTTCTGACCATGAAAAATATTTTCCCCCTGATGAAGAACCAGGGTTCTCTATTCTTGCGTTCGACATAATCCGCGGGGAGAAAAATCATACCGTCACTGATATCAATATGGCAGACGATCCTAAGGTAAAAAATGTACGAAATTATAGCCTTAGAAGCAAAGGACCGGTCCCCGAACAGTCCTTTGAAGAGAAGAAAAGGGCTTTCTTAAGGAAAATTCTCCCCCCTGGGAATGAACAACAAGCTGTTCCTGAGAAGCTCACGAACAAAAACACCTGAGTAAATAAAAAAAGCAAGCTCCCGGTGGGGTCCCCCAAAGCCACTACCGAGCCTATTCCTCAGCCTGATTCCAGTTATAACATTGTTGAGGACATGAAAAAAACCAGAGCCAACATCTCCCTCTACAAGCTTTCCCGCATCACCAATCAACGAGAACTCATTCTCAAAGCCTTCGCCAATACCTCAACTACTAAGCCTATGAACAATACATCTGCGCAAGCTAGTCCGAGTGTTCAGTCTATTGTAAATGCCATCAACGCAAATTCCAAGGGATCTACCCCTCCCTTCCTCTTATCATTTGATATTTTTAACTTCAATGTCCATAACTGTCTAGTTGAGTCCGGCGCATCCACAAACGTCATGCCCTTGTATGTTTGTAAGAAGCTGAACATCCACCCTGAGAAAACTGACTCGAGAATCATCCAACTTGACAGATCGCAGGTGCCAGCTGTAGGAGAGCTAAATAACGTCATCATTCGCCTTTCGTCCGACTCTAGAGTCCACCAATGTATAGACATTGTGGTTGTAGATATCCCAGAAGCCTACAGCCTATTACTTAGCGGAGATGGGTCCAGCAAGCTGCAAGGGTATTTTTCCACCGACTGGTCCCACCTGTGGCTTCCTTACAAGGGCCGGAACAACCAAATCAGGGTCAAAAGCAAACCTTATATGAAATATACTGTGACTGATTTGGATGCTACTAACGAACCTATCAGCTTTTCCCAGGAGGAGCTTGGCATGTGTTTCTTGGAGGCCATTTTTGGATGTTACCATCCTCCTCAGTCTCCAGTAGGCCCCGAGATCCAGTCTGAACTAACACTAGTCACAGAAGACCAAGCCACCCCCGTCTCACACCAAACCGAAATCCCTCCCCAACCTACAACCCTGAAGGAGCCAGAGAATGATGTGTGGACCCTATATTATGACGGTTCCAAGACCCATGACGGAGCTGGCGCGGGCTGCATCTTGCTAGACCCTTAGAAGAACAAGTTCTTGATTTCATGTCTGCTAGAGTTCCAGTGCACTAAGAATACTGCTGAATATGAAGCTTTAGTCCTCGGACTCAAGAAGGCACTGGATTTAAAGGTAAGATGCTTACAGGTCATCGGAGACTCTGAGATTATCACTCGGCAGGTACGCAATACCATTCATTGTTTGTCTCCGCACTTAAAAGTTTATCAACAACAGGTATGGTGTCTTATTTATGCTTTTGAAGCGTTTGGAATCAAATCTGTTCTTAGAATGCATAATGCAGTCGCTGATACTCTGGCTAATGCTGCTGCTAGATTTACCCCTTTGAGGGATGACTTTTATATTGAAGTTATATATAGACCCTCCGTGCCAGATAATATTAGTAATTTACGCGTCTTTGATGATGACCAACAGATATTGGAATTCATGCTCAACACTGAAGTTTTCAAAGACGCAGTAATAGATGAGGCGGATCACGATCAAGATTTGCAAGAAGAGCATGATAAACGCAAGGAGAACCCCATGCCCAAGGGGATAGTGTCACTTGAAAAGCTCTTTGATCTGAAAAGTCATTTCTGCGGGCCCCCAAATACCAAAGTACAAAGTTCCACCTTGGCACATCGGCAGGTGAACTTAGGATCAGATAAGAACCCGAAGTTCATCAACCTTGGGAAAGACTGTTCTGACCAGGAGATGCAGGCCTTCACCCAACTATTTCGGAAGTATCGAGACGTATTTTCTTGGACGTACGATGATTTACGTGCGTACGATACTCGGATTATTCAGCACGTGATACCCATGAAGGAAGGGGTGAAGCCTTTCCAACAAAAGCTCAGAAAAGTGCATCCTACTTTGGAACCGATGATTAAGAAAGAACTTAAGAAGCTTTTGGATGCATGCATCATCTTCAAAGTTCGCCACTCCACTTGGGTGTCAAATTTGGTTCTGGTATGGAAGAAGTCTGGCGAGATCCGCTTGTGCGTGGATTTCCGGAATTTAAATCGGGCCTCAGACAAAGACAATTACCCGGTGCCTCCTATGGAACAAATATTGCAAGCTGTGTCTAGATCCAAGATGTTCTCCTTATTGGATGGGTTCTCTGGCTATAACCAAGTGCTGGTAGCTGAGCCAGACAGATTGAAAACTACTTTTCGGACTAAATGGGGAACGTTCGCTTTCAGACGCATGCCCTTCGGATTAATAAACGCAGGGGAAAATTTCCAAAGGGCCATGGATATAGCTTTCTTTGGTTTGATAGGGCGAAGCGTGGTAGTCTATTTGGATGATGTCACCGTGTTTTCGAAACACCGGGGTGATCATTTACGCCACCTCAAGAAATTTTTTGAAAGGTGCAGGAAGTACGAGATCTCACTTAACCCGAAGAAGAGTGTTTTCACCGTGGCAGAAGGAAATTTGTTGGGCCACATTAGAACTAAGAAGGGCATTGTTGTAGATCCTGAGCGGGCAAAAGCCATTGCCCAAATTCCACCCCCTAACAGTAAAAAGGCTATGTAATATTTCCTTTGGAAAATCAATTTTGTACGTAAATTCATATTTGATTTCTCCCAAATAGTTAGGCCTTTTCAGGGGATGATCAAGAAGAATGCAATTTTCAAATGGAATCTGCCAGAGAAGGAAGATTTTAACAAAATCAAGCAGGCTATAGCTGAAGCACCCTCCCTCCAAAGTCCAGATTTTAGCAGAAGCTTTATCCTGTACACTTTCGCTTCGGATTCATCACTTGCAGTTGTCCTCACGCAGAAAGACGGAAACAATGATGAACGTCCTATATTCTTCATGAGTACTCGTTTACATGGAGCTAAATTGAACTACCCTGAAATCGAGAAGTAGGCTTATGCAGTCTACAAAGAATTCAAGCATTTCAGGCCATACATCTTGAAAAACCATGTTACAGTTTTCGTCCTCCACCCAACTGTCCGCTCACTATTTTTGTAGTAGGAGCTAGGTGAGAGACGAGGCAATTGGGTGGCATGTCTTCAAGAGTATGTCCTAAAGTTTAAACTAGCACACACTGTCAAAGGACAAGGACTCTGCCAAATGGCTGTGGAGGTTGCAAGCTCACATGGGGTCGAAGAAGAGTGTTGGGAATAGGAAATCGATATGTATCAGAGTGACCACGCACCTCAGCAAAGAAGCCCTTCTTGGTACTCTGAAATTTTGGGATATTTAGCCCATGGCGTCTTGGACCTTGCTTTGACTGCCTAGCAGAAATGCGCAATAAGGCTCAAGGCTGCATCTTACCAGTTGATCCAAGGTAAGCTTTTCAAGAAACATCACGATGGAGTTCTCTTACGCTGCTTGGAACATGATGAAGCACATAACATCTTGACCGAGCTGCATGACGGACCAGCTGGAGGGCATTTACAGGCGATACCACCGCCCACAAGATAATGCGCGCAGGATACTATTGGCCAACCCTTTTCAGAGATGCGCATGCATATGTCCGAAAGTGCACTCAATGCCAGAAGTTCGCAAATCGGGAAGCACGGCCAACCGCTCCCCTACAGTCAGTGGCAGTGGAGGAACCCTTTCAACAATGGGGTTTGGACGTGATTGGTGAAATCCTACCTCACTCCTCCAAGCAACACCGGTATAGTCTCACTGCTACCGATTATTTCACCAGGTGGGTCGAAGCAGTACCTTTATGCCAAATCAATGATCAAGAGGTAATAGAATTTGTCACTCATTCTATCATCACCAGGTTTGGCATTCCAACTTCCTTGGTTTTTGATAATGCAACTTACTTTTCATCTTTTAAATTGTATGATTTTGCTCTGGAAAATGGTATTGTGCTTAAACATTCTGCAAATTATTATCCCCAAGGAAACGGGTTAGCTGAGTCAACTAATAAAAATCTTATCTGCATCATTAAGAAGACTCTACTGTCCCACCAGCGAAACTGGCATAATTCCCTTCACAACGCTCTTTGGGCCGACCGTGTCACGCCCAAATCCTCACTCGGCACCTCCCCATATTTTCTTGTGTATGGAAAAGAAGCAGTCCTTCCTCCCCACGTATCTCTCCCTGCCCTTCAGTTTTCCCAAGAAATCCATGGCACCCCATGCCCCACCTTGCAGACCCAGATCGACACACTACTGAAGTTGGAGGAAGAAAGGCAAAAAACCCAGGAAAATTTCGCCATCCACCAAAGTCAGATCAAGAGATGGTTTGATAAAAAATCCGCAGGGAGTAAAAATTTTGAAGTAGGAGACCTAGTCCTTAAGTGGGATAAAGCGCACGAAGAAAAGGGAAAAAATTCCAAATTCCAAGCACTATGGACAGGTCCATTCCAGGTCAAGGAGAAATTGGGTTCCCACACGTTCAGACTGCAAACTCTTGAGGGAAAAGTCGAGGTCCTCCCGGTAAACGAGCATGACCTCAAAAATTACTTCACTTAGTAACCCTCAGAGGGCTGTCCTACCCCTATACCATAGCTTTCTGCTTTCGTTTCATGAATAAAACAAAATAAAACAAAGAAAAATATATATATATCTATATTTCCAAAAAAAAAAAAAAAACGGAAGGCCTTGTCAGAGCCACGCAATTGGCACACTGCACTAGGTTCTATGCTGATGGGAAGCCTTTCCTGAAAGACACGGAGGTGGAAATTTTTTTCCT
The DNA here is from genome assembly GCA_034641835.2 of Pinus albicaulis. Classification (NCBI taxonomy): domain Eukaryota; kingdom Viridiplantae; phylum Streptophyta; class Pinopsida; order Pinales; family Pinaceae; genus Pinus; species Pinus albicaulis. The sequence continues at coordinate 511,958,323 of CM076571.1, forward strand.
GTAATTGGTGCCCAAAGGTAGTACATGACCTAGCTCAAGCCACCAAGCATGGGTAGCTCACCTAGCGAGTTTGAAAGGGTGTCTGTGAAAAGAAAGTTTGATACAGCGACAACTAGGTCGAAAAGGGACAGAGTTAACCTCAGGTGACATCAGGGCATCCGGGAAAAACCAAAGTCCTCATATCAGACCAGGAGCAACCTCTCTGCAAGTAAAATAAGTCGAGATCCCTCATCCACCCAGGCAAAATAATTTCCCCTCTCAAATAAGTTCCATGAGCACATCTAAATAAGTGCCTTAGGCACATTCAAAATAAGTGAAATAGCACACCAATAAAGGGTAAAGGATTGAGAAAGGCTTCCTGCGCAGAGAAGTGATGTGACGACTCCGCCGGGGTACTGACCAGGCTCGCTGGTAGTGGAGCAATGTTCATGACTCCTAGGCATTGACTCTGCTGGGACCACGAGGTTCGCAGGCAGCGGAGCAACACGATGAGGACAAAATAATCGTACTAGACCCTGTGACCACTTGAAGTTCTCCAACCCTTTCAGTCTGGAAACCTGAAGTAATGAAACTCGGTTAATCAACGCCTAGACATATTGGCTGGCCAAGCGACCTCGCAAGGTGCCAAAGGCAAGGTAGCGGAGACCCTAGGGTGAAAAGAACAGCTAGTGAAGGCCCCTCCCTCCCCCACCAAGGCAAGCCATCGGCAGAGACTCTGAGTCCGACCAGTGAATCGCCAGTTTTTGTAGCCTCTACAACACCCTCCAAAATTTCTCACTTAAAAAAAAAAATTTGAGCCTCCTTGAGCATAGGGAAGAGTTAAGTTAAAATCTGGGAGGGTTAAGTCGATGAGTCGCAGATTTTGAATTTTCGGAAAATCGCGACCCCGCGACCCCGAGGTCGCAAGGTCGCAAGGTCGCGAGGTCGCACATCTCTTATAACACTGCACAATGCGACCCGCGACCTCATTAATGGCCTGCACGTGCGACCTTTTTATATATAGAAGGTCGCTAGGTCGCATTAGGCATGCTCGACGGATAGAAAAAAACGCCTCTGACAGGTCGACTGGCGCGCGATTTTCCCGGGTAAGTTGCCGTTTCCCTCCTGCGGTTTCCTTTTATGATTTTTCTTGCCTAATCTTCCTTTCCTTAGCTTTTAAATGGCCCCCTGTCTTGGCCATTATTTTCATTTGACAGTTAGGGCTCCTTCTTTTGGCTCTATCATTCATCCTGCTTGCCTAACCTTATCACAGTTCCCATCCAAACTCTCATGGCCTGTATCATGCTCCAAAAGCTATCCCCTTGCTCTGTCTTTGCTCATTTAACCTTGTAATATTCAAGTTAGAAGGAAAAAGACTCTGCGCGGCATGCGCCAAAACCCCGGCAAGCCCTAGCGCGACCTGCGACCCGTGCGACCCTGCGACCCAGTCGCTGAGTCGCCAAGTCACCGATCGCTCTTCAGTTTTTCTTCTTGCGACTTCGCGATTTGGCAACCTTGCGACCCGGTCGCAGGTTGCATAGTCACTCTCCAGTCGGTTTTCTAGCATTTGCGACCCAACGACCCGCAACCTGGTCGCAAGGTCACACTTCCATCATTTTCCCACAAATAGTGACCCAGCGACCCACGACCTGGTCGCAAGGTCGCACTTCCTTCATTTTCCCACGACTAGCGACCCAACGACCTCGCAACATGGTCGCAAATTCGCAAAGTCGCAAATTATTCAAGAATATCAACATCGCGACCTTTGCGACCCTGCGACCCAGTCGCAGGTCGCTGATTCAGCTTTGCCTATGTGCCATGTTGAAATAATTAATATTTGTACCTATTTTTGTATCATCATGGCATCTTTCTTATCCTAGGATTCTTTCATGAACATGACAGGTGAATTCGAAGCAGACTTAGAGTGTATCCATGTCCCCTTGGATTCAAGCAAAATGGGACCTCTAGTGTCTCGCAAAAAGGGAAAGAGTCTAGAAGCAGAGGAAATAGAGATGGACATACCAATGTCCCCACCCCTGATCTACAGAGATACCCTGTGCACATTTGCCAAAGGGGACAGTATGTGTTGGTACCAGGTGTACCAGGAGTTTGCTCGACAGGAATTCTCGGAGGACCTCCCTGATCGGGAAGTATACATAAAAGTCAAAAGGTCAAAGCTCCATCTTGCAAGTGCCCATCTGGCTATATTCCCATGCGCGAAGGTTATAGATTAGATTATACAGAACACTGACCCTAAGAAATTCGTAATCAGGGACAGCGAAGGCAAGGCTTTTGCGTCTCTCAAAGGCTCAGATGCTCACGTTTACTACTCATTGCCTGAAAGAGAGGAGGACTTCACAGAATATTGGGCCATCGCCCATGCAGTCCCCATAGTAGACACTCTAAAAAAGTGGTGGGAGGAGCCTGAGAAGTTCAAGGTCAAGAAGGATCAATAATATGCAGTGGTAGGCCTTAGGAAAGTATATAAATTGGTGGCTGCTATGCTTTTTAGATTGTACGGGCGCTCCGATGCCACCACCTTCAGCAGCACATGGGCAACCCTCATGGAGTATGTCATGGTGCACGACACCTGTTTCAACTGGGCCAACATACTGGTGGCCTCCCTTCATACAAACATATCCTCGGCATTGGTACTAGATGAAGGATTGCCTTCTGAATTCTACATGGCCTCTTATTTGTTGGATGTTGTCTATTCAAGATGCCACTTTGAAGGTTGGGTGTACAACTGGGATCCAAAACAGACTCGTGCAATCCACTTACAAACCAAATTATTTTGGGATTCCAGATATAAGCAGGACATAGAGCCGATCTCTCAAGTTTCATCCCAGCTCTTTACAGAAAATTGTTTGGCCAAGACATTCCTTGCATGTCTTGGCGAGCCATGGAGACACTAGGCAAGGTTGCGCATTGGTTCCCTTTTTCTGAGTACACATTCATTCTAGTTTTTGGCTCGTACAAGGCCCCCCATGCTATGCCTGGATATGTCACAGACAGAATGCTCATGCAAGAGGTCTGTTTCTAGATGTATTCCGGTTTCTCTAGGGTCCTAACCAAGGGTAAGAAGAAGCCGTGGCCTACGCTACCCCTCACTATCGGTACTTACACAGTCAAAGATTTCAAGGAGGTAGAGGCAGAAGCGGAAGAGATGAAAAGTTATCACCTTGGGGCATTAGACCACTGGACATATGACCCAGAAAGGATAGTCCCTGATCACTGCAAGCGGGCTAAGTTCAAATGGAGCTACCAACACACGGAATGCCCGGGGGAAGATGAAAGAAGAAATTGGTATAATGCAGACCGAAAACTTGCTTCGGGGGCGTAATCTGATCAAGAAGGCCCAGATGACCAAACATTGGAAGACAGGAGCCGTGAATTGGGAGGCGCTTCTTCTTCTCTGGCTAAAAAGCCTTGAACTAGTACAGGGCACAACACTTCTACCCAGTAGAAAGAACTAGAAGCCCAACAAGAAATGGAAAAGAAGATGAAAGAAGAGGAAGATAAGCGAAAAGGAGTATGAGGTCAAAACAAAAGAAGAAGTAGGCAGAAGAAGCCAGGAGAAAAGAGGCGGAACAGGAGGCGGAGGCTACGGCGGAACGACAACTCAAGAAAAAATTAGATCAAGTGGAAGCCGAATGCCAGAAGAAAGCAGAGCAAGCAGCAGCAGCTGAGCATAAAAGGAAAGCCGAACTAGAAGCAATGACAGAAGAAGAGCGCAGACAGAAGAGAGAACGTGAAAAGGCAGAAGCCGAACGCCTTCGAAGAGAAGAGGAAGAAAAGAAAAAGAAAGAAGAGGAGGATAAAATTCTAGAGAACATCAAGGCATCTCCTCAGGTCACAGGATCACAAACTGAGCTACCTCCCCTCGAGGTACCTGTAGTCTATACATGCGCTACACTCTCCGATATGAGTTCTTACGAAGGGCAGGAGGAGGAGGTATTCGATCTTACCAGGCTCACATACGATCAATTCTCCTTCAAGATCCGCCAGGAGAAAAGAAGATTCATCGCGCGAAATCATTCTGCCTCATCTACAGTTGCGACGGAGAAAGACATTGTCTTAAACACTAGGACTAACCCGATGATGATAGCATCGGTTGGCACAAATTTCACCGCGGCCACGGAGGAGAATGTGAACAGAATGAGCAAAGAGATCCTCTCTCTACAAAATAGGTTACAAGAAGCAGAGCAGAGAGAGGCAAGGGCAGAGCAGGAAAAGATAGCATTAAGAGAAGAGGTTCAACAACTCTGAGACAAAACTGCCCCTATCAATGAAGTACCGCTCACCGTCCAAAGGCAGTTAGATATATTAGAGGCCACCATGAGACAAGTCTATGGGGAAATGTTTACTATAAAACAAACAGTTTCCCCCTTGGTGAGAGCCCAAATAGAAACCAAGTAGAGGAACGAGCAGCTGAAGGAAGCCTCAGCCACCTTGGACAGAATGATAGATTGGACGGTCCCGTACCCCCAGGCTCTCGAAAACCTGCCAAAGAAAGACTGGATCCATACACAAGATGCCAAGGTCCAGATCCGGATGAAGATGCAGTCCAAGGATAAGCTATCCAAGGACCTATATAAGGTGATGTCCGCATACGAGCATCTGATTAGCGGCATCGATTCGATGCACATATTACATCAAATTCCATCGCTGGGTGCATTAGACGAGGAGAAGACTTGGGAATAGGTGGATTAGGAGATCCAAGCATTTTTGCGGCCCATTAAGCAAGCCGCTGCCACTTCCGATCTTGCAGCATCACAGGATAACCTGGGCAATTTTCTTGTCACACCAGTTTGGGTCTACACCAATCTCGCCTCCCTGTCCAACCTAGTCACGTAGAAAAGAGAGACTCTAATCCCAAACGCCTTGGAGTGTCTGCATCGGTTGAGAGAGGAAGTTCCTTTGATTTCTCCCATAGCGGCAGATTATTGTGCTTGGAAGAACTTCCTCAAAGGACAACAAGTTAATGCCCCTGACCTCACGATCGTGCGCACATCCTCATGATCAGGCAGCAGTAGGTCACAGGTCGCATTTCCCAGCTGGGTCACAAGTCACACTTCCTAGTTTGGTCGCAGGTCGCAGCTCTCAATTCAGGTCGCAGGGTAGCGCAACAGTTGGGTAGGCGAAAAGTCAGGGAGCCCAAAGGGAAAATTTTGGTCTATAAAACTCCCTCCGTGAAGATTGTAAAGGATCTTTTTTTTTGGGACTCAAGAGTTAGAGAGCATTGTATTGAAGGATAACACTCTTTTGCACATGAATACAGATACTTGTTAAAACTCCTTTTGGATCTGATGTGTTTTGCTGTGCGAACACTATGAGTATTTCTTATACAGTTTCAAACATCTCTTGATTAATGAAGCTGCGCTTTTAATGGCATCATTTATGCATTATAGTTCTCTGTACTTGTGTTAATGATGTTCAGTTCATTTCACTTTATTAATGGATGTTAATGACGTTGTTTATTAGCATTTGTTTTATCTTTCAGGAAGTGAAGGGAGTTTTTTCCATAAATAATTATTTCTTTTGTGGTCAGAACGACCTACAAGCATGACCCCAATGATGTGTTATTAAAACACTTCCCTCGGCGTTTATGCTTTATTATTTGTCTCCCTACGCATAGTGTTATATACGTGTTTAACTCATCAATCATGTATCTTGTATCATTTGAACAAGTGTGTGTCTGTAGGTTCATTGAGTTCTTTTGAGATAAAAGGAGGGGAGACTTAAGCAGTAGCCGGACCCACACCCCGGACGGGATCCCTATTCCAAACGGTTTAGAGTCTAGTTGGGACCTTTAACCGGGGAGATCCCCTGCTGTTGGCCGGACAAAATTTCCCGTCAACAGAACGCCTCCTTCATCTGGAACATCTTGATGAGCAGCGTCGAGATGTTGCCATGATGAACAAAGCACATAAGAAACGGGTACAAGTTCAGTATGATAAAGTGGTCAAACCTAGGGTTTTCTCCAAAGGAGACCTTGTTCTAGTTTATGCCTAGGAAAAGGATGCCCTAGGGGCAGGTAAGTTCAAGTCTATGTGGTATGGCCCCTTCATCGTTAAAAAGGTCCTCAAATAAGGAGCTTATACATTGGTTTATTTTGAGGGAAACGAGTTGGCGGAACCCAAAAATGGGCTCTATCTGAAAAGGTATTATGCCTAGGCCTCAGCCTGGCATCTTGCTTTTTGTATATATATATTTTTTGTTTTTGTACATATCTGAGTTTTCGGTCTATGAGGTGATGGTGATGTTTTTTGATCTGCTTTGGCAGGTTGTGTTGGATATCATGAGTCATTATGGTTTCGCCAATGGTGCTAGTAGACACACCCAGAACTTAGCTTCTGCAGCTTGGGTACTTTATTATCCATTTGGTTAGCTGTTAGTTTCAAGAGGGGTCTGCATTGGTCCTGCTTCCAATAACATAGCAGAATACACTACAGTCATTTATCTACTCTCAGAAGCAATATCTTCAGGGGTTGATTCGTTGGTAGTATTCTTGGACTCTCAGCTAGTGGTGTCGCCGTTGAACAATATATATCGGGTCTGGAATCCCTTTTTGTTTTGATTGTTTTTGAGGGTAAGTTTATTACAAATATCATTTCAATTTATAACATTTATTCATATTCCTCGAGATAACAATCAAATGGAAAACTCATTAGCTAATCAAGCAATTGACTGGCATATTAATCATTCAATACTTTAATCAAATCATCAAAATCATCATACATTTTCACACATTTGTTTCATCGCCTCATAAACTGTTGTATATATGTATATATCATCAGAATGCACCAAAAACTATAAAAAAATTTGGACCCATATTTCCTACAAAATTAAGGCTTATGCCTGATCATGTTTAGTATCAAAAATATAGTACAGTCATTCAATAAAATCTGCGGTCTCTGCCCAAAATTTGTGTTCCTATAGAACACGATCGCAATAGCCACACGGCGAAATAACCGCACCCAGTCTCGCAGTACCCCAACTACCCGTCTCTGGATAGCCTCTGGTAGGTCTTCTACTGTAGACATAGGCACTTAGCGAGTTAAACACTCCAAGTTTCTCTGAATGGCATGTAGGGTTCTACCAGGGTCTTCAGCATCCGCTTCGCCTCTGCGACATTTGTGCCTTGGGTATCCTTCAGTCCCATATCTGTATCATGGTCATCATATAATTTTGTAAGTCATTCGAAATCCAATCAAAAACATGTTTGTTTTTCATTTTTTACATATATTGAAAAAATCAAAAAAATCAAATTGCAGTCTTACCAATTACACCCCATGATGCGCTGGGTGGAAGGACTAGGTCTGGATCATCGTGAAAATCCATCCTAGCATAGGGATAATCATCCACTGTAATAATATGTTCTTCCCACCATTGGAAGAACTCGTCGTCCCATGTAGTTCGGGGAAATTCGCTTCCCCCCATTCTCTTCATCAGATCAGCCCACCGAGCTATTCTTGGATCTCTAGGGATGCTGATGGATGAGATCACTTTGGGTCGAAGCCCTATAATCTTCTCAAAGAAGAATGTCATCAAAATGGTTCCATACCTGAAATTATTTATTTTAGCTTTTCGAATGAAGGACAGTTGTTTTTTCATGTTTGTCAGTAGAGCTGTACACCAATCAAAGAGGTGAACTAAGCATTCCACGGCTATACTCATTTGTGTTCTCAACGCCTGGTGCAAGGAAGCAGATCCTACCACCCTGCCGATGGTGAAAAGGAGAATTTTCATATGCAGCTCTGATAAATATTTGATTGCAATTTGAGTCCCTAATTTTTGAGATCCCTCTACAAAATAGATGTGGACATAATCATCCACTGTAAGCCCTCCCAAAGGCTTGCCATGCAAATATACCGGGTCTCCTCTTCGGGAGAGTCCAGTAATAAAATAAATGTCTTCCACCTCTATGTGTATGGGTATTTGGTCAATCATGAAGCAATCTTCCTCCGGTTCCCAATGATTCACCAGCATTTCAAGTAACCGGAGGTTACTTTTCATATTTGGCATTTTGAAGAATTTGAGCAATCCAAAATTTCAGAGTATATTGAGTGAATTTTGATCTCCCATGACTTCTTGGTCAATAGCACTGTGCTCACATTCCCTCCAAGAAATGATCATCCTGAAAAAAACCATTTAATTTCTCATTAGGTTCATTTTTTCCAAACACGGTCTCTGCATACGCGACTTCCCTTGTGGATAGTCGCATATCATACGCGGGTTCGTCCACATGAACCCGCGTATGCACATAATGCTAAATCAAAATAAATCTTTTCTACGGTGAAAAATCAAATTTTTTAACCTACTAATGGATGAAATTAATAACAATGATGAATTTAAGGCTTACCTGAATAATCCGACGAAGTTTGATGGATGATTGCTCCTGTTTTGAGGAAAGAATTCTTTTCTCCAAAGCTCTTTTCTCCAAATTAGCAAAGTAACAATAAACCAAATATGAGGTAAAATGTGTATCTATGCCCATAAATTGAAATTTTTTTGCAAAAATTCATTATGCTTATTTTTCAAATCTGTATTAAGCTGCATAACCCTATTGCTTGTAAGTGTTGGGATAGGTATATTTTCAAGTACATTTTGTTGAATTTGAGATTTTTTCCGGTTTTCGAATCCATGACCGCTGACCTTTCATGGCAGGTATATGATCTTAACTAGCATATAGATTAGGTAATCCATTTTCTGTTGCATTCCGCATTCTAGCCTCCATTCTGATCACTTGCCATAGGGTCGATCCCATCATGTCATGAGTACTTAACCCTTTTCACTCACCAATTATTTAATCATGACTTGGTGGTAGAGCCTTCCTTTACATGGGCTTCCTAGTTAGTTCATCGCTAGTAGAGCCTTTCTGTTGCATTCCGCATTCTAGCCTCCATTCTGATCACTTGCCATAGGATCGATCCCATCATGTCATGAGTACTTAACTCTTTTCACTCACCAATTATTTAATCATGACTCGGTGGTAGAGCCTTCCTTTACATGGGCTTCCTAGTTAGTTCATCGCTAGTACTTGTCGCCCATACTCGGGAGTCCTCTTTAGTCCCGCCATGACTTATATGTTGAAGCTTCATTCTTCTTCTTCTTCATTGTCATTTTTTCTGGCTATTACCCTAGAGGCTCCCTGGTATTGTTGATTTGCATCACTGTAATGCATATTGACTACTTGTTTATCTTGGCCTTTAGCCGGCTTCATTTGGACTTGATGTTTAAGCCATCTTTTGACCTTGACTCTCTGTACAAAGTTAACCATTGCAAAGCACTTAGCTATCGCGACTTGACACCCTTATTACCCATGGATGGAACATTCCTTTGAGTATCGCTTACCAGTTTCCGCCACCTTGCATTGAGCATAGGATTGTTCCTATCCCAGGAACTAGTACATCTGTTTTCTCATACTCGTTCTATCCATTGTACCATAGCATTCTTTTATTCTTTTCCAAGCTTACTATATGAAAAAGACAAAAAAAATCGAATATGTTAAAAAGAGCGGGAACGGGATGTTACTTCATATTTTGATGGCAGTTACAATATCAGTTTGTCGCCCTTGAACAAAGCAGATACCACTATGTTTTTCCTCATTTGGGATGGTTTTAGTTTTGGCCTAGGCAATGCCATAACCTTGTTTCACGAGTCAGTCCTCCCCTGGTTGGTTATCTCTTCCAATCATATGGAGAGTTTGCTTTTTCCTCCTGCATCACAGATTTATATAGTGTCATTATTTGCTGCCATGGTTAGCATGAGTCATGATTTTGTTCAAGGGAAGTTAAACCTGAGTCGGCCATTCTGAGGTGTCTCTTAACTTATTTTTTCAGGCCTTCCCGGTTTTGTCAGTATCTTGTACTATCACATCAGATGTTTGGTCCTATGCTCGTGCTGGTTTGAGAAGGTCTCCATTGACTTCTTGCCGGCGGGTTTGTCTCTTATCGACTACAACATATTGCTCTGAGAGTAAACCTAGAGCCGCACCCTAGCCCTATTTACATCATTGATAGGTGACCTTGTGCTCAGCATTTGATCATCATTATGGGTCTTGGACTGAGTGGTTTTCCTTGTGTTTGACATTAGCATACATTATCACACTTGGGTTCGTGCAATACCTTGATTTCCATTTGACCCTATCGGTGGATATCTCGCCTCTTTGTCAACTTTCATTATTGGTTGGTTGAGAGGGTTTCTTCCATGCGCTAGCTTCATCTTGTGCATGTCGAAAACTTACTTCGGGTTGGTTCCTTCACTCTACTTCATCTGATTCCTTCCAAATCTTGGCCTGCGGGTTACACTCGCACTGGACTGATGTGGGATGCCTCAATGCCTTCCTTCCAGTAGATATTTTCCCATTGACTCCGATTCATTTCTCTGAGAATAAAGGTCTAGAGTCTTTTTGTCATTACCTTAGGGTTTGCAGTCATTAGTGGCAAACTCTTCACTGTCGATAGTAAGGATTCATTATTGCCTCCTGATTGATAGATTCTTACAAGTGTTCGACTTCAACTCATTCATTCACACTTGTTAGATTGTACTGGGGAACCATGACACTCATTATCATTATCAGTGGGTTGTCTCGCATTTGTTAACGGTATACATTATTGACCAGTAATAAAACGATTTCTCAAATAGTCGACTTCAGCTCATTTATTCCCATTATGTAGAATTGTGCCATAGTGATCAGTGAAGACCTTGAGTTTGCATCAACATGCTTCGGTTCACTTTTGACAGTTCATCCAGTCTCTGCCAGTGACGCCGTCCACCCTTATATGTTGCAGTGTCAGTACAACAACATCTTATATGTTGGCTCCCAAGTTGCGTGATTATACCATGTATTCCACCTCTTATGATTTGGTACCTGGAGATTCAGTTACTTGTGAGATCAGATATCTATTACAGCATCATTGATCAGTGTTCTATATGTGATACTTGGACTTGATTTTTGACTTATACTTCCGGGAAGTGATCAGATTGATTCACTATGTACTTTCCAATTCAACTATACTTGTATACATTTTGGATCTATATACATTCTTTTATTTCACTGAGCATGGGTATGCCCGCCTCAGACATGAGCTGACTCTCTGACTTCTTTCATTGGTTTTTTGGCAGGCTGAAATCTAGTGAAGTCCTCTCTTGTCTTCGCAAGGTTCTTTCTATGCACATAATTATATATTTCAGCCATCATGTACCCCTTCTGACCTCATATATTAGGGGGAATCTGTTATAGCATCATTTTTCACCCTCATGTGAATAATGATTATCTCTTTGGCCATGGGCACCCTTTCCCCCCAGACTTGAACAACTTCATAAAAAACGGTGTCTAAAATCCCATACGTGATTATGCCTAGAATTTTCCGCGTATATACACGAGTCCGTTCATAATTTTCCACGTATGCCATTTAAATCATTAAAAAATATATAAAATTCCTTATTTTCGAGGCAGGGTGATGGTTATTCTTGTAATTCAACCACCCCAGCCCGTGGCCCAACTGTTTCCAACTGCTGAAACTACTTTGAGGGAGTATAAAAGCCCCTCATGTGTATGGCCTAAGCGGGAGAGAAAATTATAGATATTATACTCTATTGGAGCCCCATTTCAAGTATGATATTCTCATGCCTTCTGCACTTCCCAGGTATATTCAGGAAACCCTTGTTTCCTTGAGATGATCATCATCCTATATGAAATCTTGTGTGCACAAATCTTGGAAGAATCCTAGCGACGTGAGGGCTGGACAGATCCAGAGGACGGTCTGCTCAAAGGCCGTGGAAGGATTCAGGTGATCTCTCCACTTTCTATTATTGTACATGCCATTTATAATGAGAAGAACCATCTTGTTCCCGAAATTCACGTGTTTATATATCTTTATATATGTGTAAAGATCATTAATTGAACATCCAGTATTGTTTATATGATATTATACATGAGTTACACTGACATCCAGGAACAATATATGCTATACAACTAGTGTTTTGTGTTCGTTCTTTCTTGATTTCCAGGTTACGAAGCACAAGGAGTTGTTGGGGGTTTACACCCCGTGGGATCTACATCAAACGTAGGACTTTCGGGTAAGTTCCAAAACTAATTAAATCTAGTTTTCAGCATAAAAGATAGGTTAAGTGATTCCTTCTTGAATGGTATGCCCCTGATCTGTGAAGGTTTCCGACCCAAAAACCTTTAGGGAGTTATTTCCCGAAACAATTACTCAAATAAAAAGTTGATCATGTCAGTATTACAACCTATAGTGAAGACTCCAAAGATAGTTGCAGATTATAAAAAGATTGATATAGAAGTGCCAACAGAAAGCATACATGCACTTGACCAAATAGAATTTCACAGACAGAGTTCATAGATGCTTTATTCTACTATTACAACTAAAGCCACGAGTGTTCAAAAACTTCAGAACACCATCACAAATATGAAAGGTCAAATGAAATTGGACAAAGAATCCTTGTATGCTAAAGATCTCATAATCAAATCTTTGGAAGAATTGGTAATACAAGTTGGATTTGACCCAACAAATGTCAAGGCAGCAGAACAATTAATAAAGAAAAATAATGAAGACATTGCAGCTTTGAGGAAACAACTTAAACTTCCTCCAAGTGAACATCCTTAGGCCAAAGAACTTATAGAAGGACAAAATGAGAAATATGATATGATGAACATAATATTTCAGCTTACAGCATAGATAAAATAAATGGAGATTCAAATGGACAAGCTTGTACATGAAAAAGAAACAGTAAAAGCACGGGAAACACCTACAGTCATCTCTATGGTTACTACAGTTGTGCCATCAACTCTAGCAGAAGAGTTGGCACCTAAAGTTCCACTGGCTACTGCAGTGTCAGTGACATCATCCACAACATCAGCTACAGAGTCATCTACAACAACATCTCACCCTACAGATGAGGCCAGCAAACTAGTAAAGGCCATGGAAGAAATGTCTCTTCAGACAAGTGAAATTAATAGATTGAAATAGATGATTGAAAATCTTGAAGATCAAAAGAAGTTGGCTCAAATTAATGCCAAAACTCATGAGCAAAAGGCTATTACATTAAATGAATAATTGAAGAAGCTTCAAAAGGACTTAACTTTAAAAGAACCAATCTCATATGTGAAGAATTTTTTATGGAACAAAGTCATTGAAGCCATCAATGATGTGTGGCCTTCAGTTCAAGTAATCTTTGAACAAAGAGATTTATTAACAGCTGCACTAACAGAAATCAAGAAGACCAAAGAAGAGCTAGGCAAAAAACCTGAGCAATCTTTAGAACTGATAAATTTTCCCAACAACAAGAACAGGCAAGAGTTAGAAGAGATTGAAATTACTTACAGGACTGAAACTATCATTGAGATAAGGAAATTTATCACCCATAAGAACCTAATGAAGCAGCTTGAGGAAAAGTGTGAGAACATGAACATAACAGTGACCAAATTCATGGTTAAATTTGAAAATCTTAGGCAAAGAACTCTGCCTAACATTTTGGTTATCAATGATAAACTGATGCCTCAAGAAGACTACAATAAAAAAATCAGAGAATATGCTAAGGAACAAGTCAACAAAACAGATGGACAAGGAGTCCCCACTGGAAAAGTCTTACTCAGAAGGTTTGAGGATCTATTTTATTTACAGTGTGAGATAAGACATTTTCTTGTTATCAAACCAACCTTTTCCAGATATACAAAAGCAGATGAGAATTTTAAGAAGTTAAAGAAGATACAAATTCCCAATGGGGAAGCTTGGAAGTCACTTACAGATTTACTATGAAAATTAAAAAGGAAGAAAGATAAAAGAGAAAGCAGTTTGCCAATTTGCAGTCAAAATAGATTTTTTACTGCAGTAAACATGTTTTACAGTGGTTAAAGATTATTTGAGTTTAAAAGAGTATCAGAGATTAAAGAGAATCAGTGAAAGAGTATAATATAAAGTAGATCAGGTTTCAAAACTAAATTGAAATATCTAAGCTAGCAAGGAAGACACCAAGGAAGCCAACTGCATCTTATCCATAATTAGTTTCTATTTTATTTGAATAGATAGGACAGCTTGCTGATTTGTTAAGCAACTGTCTTTTTTTTTGTTGTAAAGATATTTTTATATTCCTTAGATAATTCCTAGAAGCATTCTAGGATATTTTGTAAACAATTATGTATATATACTTCATCTTTTGAAGTATTATTGTGGAATAAATTGTTGAATATTTCTATAGTCATTTTTGTGGACTTAAAGGCTTTTGTGTTTCAAATTTTGAGTAGCAGACTGGATCAGATCAACTAGCATCATATTTCATGATTCATGTGATGAGCTATTGAAGTGAAGTATTTCCTACTTGTCATTATTTATCTTTCTTTATTATATGCAATCCATTATGTGCTCTAAATTTGAATGAATGAACAGGAGTATTACTTCAGGATTTGTTAAAAGCACCCTGTCTTTACTGTTTTTCATTTTCATGTTTTCTTCTGATTTCCAGAGTAGGGAACCCTTAATTGCTCCCTCTTTAATTTGACCTCTGCCTACTACTTCCCTTTTCTGGATCAAAGAACCCTTCATTTCTCTTTATCCCGATCATATCACCTCACAAAACAACTTTCCAAGATCTTCAAGGGTTATCTATCTTGCCTTGAAAACATTTTACTTTTTGACCTTGATCCTAGCTCTATCTGCTTGACTTTTGACTCCTTAGCCCAATGGACAAATATATTTCCCACTATCCATCTCTTTAAGTGTTTTTTCCCACCAAATCAAACAAACCAAAACCAATTGCACAATCATAACTATCCTAATATCAAATAATTAAAACAAAGTTAAATTTTATAGAGAGAGCCCTCTCTGAACCCTAAGAAGGCTAGATCCTAGAGTTTAAAAGTTGGTCTGCGGTTACCTCTAGTTTTCTTAACTAAAAACCAAAAATCTCACAACTAAAGAATTACTAGAGTGTTAACATAATCCACGCTAAAATGGGGTCACGAAGAGGAAGAACAAAACGCTCATGGGTGCTGCACGAGCTATGCTGCATGACCAGGGCCTACCAATGCACTTGTGGGTGGAAGCATGCAACACTGTGGTTTATGTGTAAAACCATTGTCCTCATAGAGTACTTGGCATGAGCACACTTGAAGAAGCTTTTACTGGTAAGAAGCCTGATATTTCTCATTTGAAGATTTTTGGCTCATCTGTTTACATTCATGTGACAAAGGACGCCAGGAAGAAGCTGGAGCCGACTACAGAAGTTGGGATATTTGTGGGGGCGGCCTTCAGTGTGTTACCCCATACTATCGTGTATTTTCCAAATGTACGAATGACCGTGGTGCAACAAGATATAAAATTCACGAGGGTGAAAGCCATGAAGTTGTCGCTTGAGAGGGGAGCTACACTCGCATGTGAGGAGGAGCTACTTGTCTCCCAAAAGATGAGCCTCTCATTGTGGATTAGCCATGAGGGATTCATACTGTGGGAGGGAGTCCACTCATGCAACACCAAACATCAGACAAGGCAGAAAGCATACCACAGAAGCTGAGAGATTGAAGCTTAATGCAGCACAGAATGTAGGAGTCCCTACATCACAGTGCATACAGAGACAGTCACTTGACCGATTTACGGGAAACATGGCTCTTATGAGCAAGTGTATCATGACAAAGCCATCTTATTTTGCAGAAGCAGTGCAGGAGCCCACATGGGTAGATGCCATGGTGGAGGAGTATGACTCCATTGTCAGAAACAGTGCTTGGGAGATTGTTCCAAGGCCGGTGGGTAAATCAGTGGTAGGTTCAAGATGGATCTACAAGGTAAAGCAAGCTGTTGATGGGAGCATCGAGAAGTATAAGGAAAGATTTTCTGCCCGAGGCTTCTCACAGATCAAGGGGATTGATTATGAAGAAAAATTTTCACTTGTCGCACGGTATTCTTCCATAAGGACCATCCTTGCTCTCTCAGCGCAGATGGGTTGGCACATTCATCAGATGGATGTTAAGACTTCGTTACTTAAGAAGTGTACATTGAGCAGCCTGAAGGAATTGAGATCTTTAGCAGTGAGTCACATGTGTGCAGAATCAAAAGAGCGTTGTATGGGCCGAAGCAAGAACCACGTGCTTGGTACACTCGGATCGACAGTTATTTCACTGGACTTGGCTTCACCAAGGGTGAGGCGAATGCAAACCTGTACCAAATTGTGGTGGAGGGTAAGCTTTTAATCATTGTTCTTTATGTTGATGATTTAATACTAACGGGTGATGAGCAGTTGATACACTCATGCAAGGTAGATCTTGCAAAGGAGTTTGAGATGAAGGATTTGGGCGTCCTTCATTATTTCATTGAATTGGAAATATGGCAACGAGAAGGTGAACTGTTTGTGTCCTAAGGCAAGTATGCTCGGGAGATACTTGGTAAGTTTCACACGGAGGACTACAAGCCCATGGATACTTATCTTCCAGGAAATTGGAGGAAAGAGGATGCTACATCAGCAGAGGTAGTGGATGCCACTGTTTATCGACAGTTGGTGGGTTCGCTCATGTATTTAGTTAATACAAGACCAGACATATGCTATGCGGTGAACCATCTTAGTCAAGCGATGGTTAAGCCTACCAAGATATTTTGGAAGGCATGAAAGCATGTCCTGAGATATCTTAGGGGAAAATCTAAGTATGGCTTATGGTACAGACAGACGGATGAGGTGAAGTTGCATGGCTTCATGGATGTAGATTGGGCAGGTAGCCCAACGGACAGAAAGAGCACATCAGGAGGGGTTTTCAATATCATATCTACAACAGTTTCTTGGTATAGCAGGAAACAAAGATCCATGGCACTCAGTTCAGCGGAAGCAGAATACATGGCAGCAAGTCAAGCTGCATGTGAGGCTATCTGGAGGAGGAAGATCCCGGTCAGTTTGTTCGGCTCTCATTTAGATCCTACAGTGATACATTGTGATAATAAGAGTTGCATTAAACTCTCTATTAATCCCATGTTTCATGATAGATCTAAACATATTTATATCCGGTATCATCGTATCAAAGATTGTGTGCAGCTTAAGATCATGTTGCTTCAGTACATTCCTACGGAAGATCAGGATGCAGATATTCTGACGAAGGCGCTCAGCAGGAGAAAATTTGAATACCATAGAGGCAGGATCGGGGTGAAGGATAATCCCTATCTTGTTGAGAGGGAGTGTTGGGATTCAACAAGATGATGAGCTTAGTGAAAAGTAAGCACCTGCACTAAGTGGGGCCCGCAGGCTATTTTTAGGTGTATGTCTATTTTTAGACATGGTGAGCATATTCTGTAAGTTGCAGGATGCTATTTGTAGATGGTTGATCAAATGTGAAAAATAGATGAAATTATGTTTTTAGAATATTGGGCGAAGTCTATTTATAGATCGTCAATCTAAAAATAGATGCATGTCGATTATTATTAGCCCTTAATAATAATACGACAATAAATATTGACTTATTCTCTTGGAGCACTTTATGTCAGTGAAAAAATTTGGAAAATCAGTGGGCTGAAGGAATTACACAATTCCTAGGGTTGGTTGGTGACTCATGCATGGAGGACTCAATTAGAACTGAAGTGGCAAAGTTATGACAGAGTTGGAAGAGTAGTTACACGAGTTGTTATTTAGTTTAACTCAGTTAAGTGAGTTAAACTCAATGGAGCTAGTTCTATCTAGTCTAAATAAAAGATACACTAGTGAGAGTTTAGTGAATCAATTATTTAATTAATTCATAACTAGAGACTCACTTGCAACTGAACAAATACAACAGTTAACTACTTGCATGTCAGTTCCAGTGGAGACCCAGTAGAGAGATAGGTGAAAGGGTGAGATGGACTATCTGTTGTGACTATAGTGATGAATTCTATGCATCTAACACACATTGGAGATTCCAATGAGGATTGAGTAGTCAAGGAAAGGCCAATGAGGATTTCACAGTCAAGGAAAGGCTAATTCGAATTCATTTAGGGGTCTTCTTCAGCAGGGATTGCACAGTGGAGGCAAGCTGCCAAGAGGGAAGAAATTGGTGCATAGAGATGCAAATTTATGCATGACAATGTGTAATGATTGTTGATTATACTGAGAGCTTGATGTACTTGTTGGAAATACTGAGAGGGGGGTGAATCAATATTTCTTTTAAATTGTTAAATTATTGCCAATTAGATTCTTCACAATTAAATACAAAGAGATATATATAATAATGATATTAAGAATTAAAGAAAACTTCAATCCCTTTTTTAATGATAGTATACAATAGATGAGAGAAGGGCACCAACTCTTTTAATGAAACAGGCACCAACCTGTTGCCAAGCACCAACTTGGACTTTCATGAGGCTTCGACCTCTAGGGTTTTGACCCTATCTTCACCAAGGCACCAACCTTGAGTTTAGGGGCACCTACCCCAAGGACACCAATCCTTCTTTGCTTCTTTTGATCGAGAATGATAACAATACTTACTTGAATGTCCTCGACATATTCTTCATTGTACAATCAGCTCCAAAATTGCTTATATTGACTTCACTGCATGATCTCCTTGCTTCACTCTGTTGACATTATTGCTGAGCTTTACTTTTTCAATCCAAGAGTTCTTCACTGTCTAAGGGAGGATCATTGTGTCACTGTACAGATGATACTACAAATATCCAACTCTTATTGATTACAATATAACCACCAGTCCGAAAGAGCTTCCCAATCCAAGTTGTAGACACAGTCCGAAATAGGATAGTACCCACAGTTCAACAATTTTCACACTCCGAAATACAAGTGAACACCACAGCTTGAAGCTTCACAGTCAAACGAAAGTAATGATACACAATCTGAGCAAAGAGCTGACCAATCGGAATAGTAAACACAATATATAACGCACAGTCCGAAAATATATATATAGCCACAGTTCAATGAAGACACAGTCCGAAATAAATGATTATTCACAGTCCGAAGGTAATGATGATGCACAGTCTGAAATTCTCCAGTCCAACGAAGGTAGGCTGCCACAGTCCAACAAGAACAGGAATAGCACCCTCAGCCTGAAGTTGTAGATACAGACCCTGTCTTTTTTGCTGTAATGATCCTGTAATGAAGACTGAGAGACAGTTCGCAAAACTGAGCTAGATACTGAGATATATTACTTGATCTTGTGTTCTTCTTCCTGAAGGTTCATGAGATGTGAACCTGTAGCTCGTTGTCTTCCAAGTGTTGATTGAATTGATGATAAAAAATGAAGGTTCAACACTCTATTTATACGGTTCATTCTTGTGCTTAAATGAAAGGGCATGTCTTCTTAGGGCAGACCGACTTGAGAAGAGGTTTAGGTCGGCTTAGTGACCCTCCTTAACTTGAAAAATTCATATTTCTCAAAATACTTGGAGTTTAGGGCCAAGTGATAGCTCATTAGAAAGCTAAAAATATGATATAGAGGATGGTGAAGGTGTCATAGAGAAATTCTTCCTCTAAGGTAGTGAAAAATATTTTTTCATGTGACTAGTCATTTATTGGTGCAGAAATGGAGGTAGGGTAGAATTCCTTCCAGAGTTGGACTTCTTTATGGTTTGATTTTTGCCTTCTCCAATATAGGGTTATAATGTCATCAATTCACCATGCCATAGTGATATGTCATTAATCATATGAAGCATCATGTCTTCAAGTAGTCTTCCATCATCCTTCTAGCATCCTATTGCCATATTTCCATCAATAAAAATCTAGATTAACAATCTCCCCCTTTGTCATTGATGGAAATATTCCACCTTTTTCTCCCCCTTTGACATCAATGGAAAATGGGGTGCCAACGTACTCCCCATGTCATGTTGCTCCTTTGCTTGGTTTCCTTTTAATGTGATGCAAGAGAAATGACACCCACCTTTTGGCAAAGATACTCGAATACTTCTCGTGGAAGGGGTTTTGTAAAGATATCAGTAATTTTCTCTTTTGTATTGACGTATTCCAAAATGATATTTTTTTTAGCAACTTGTTCACGGATAAAGTGGTATTTGATTGGAATATGTTTGGTTCTTGAGTGCATTACTAGATTCTTTGAAAGACTGATGGCGCTAGTATTGTCACAAAAAATAGTAATTGGTTGCTTAGTTTCTATGTTGACATCCTTCAAGGTTTCCTTCATCCCTAGAAATTGTGTACAACAATTAGCAGCAGCTATATATTCGGCTTCAAATGTAGAAAGGGATATAGATGATTGCTTTTTGCTGAGCCAAGATACAAGACAATCTCCCATAAATAATGCATTTCCACTAGTGCTTTTACGATCATCCACGCTTCCGGCCTAATCAGCATCAGAATAAGTTGTCACAATAAGAGTTGAACTCTTAGGATACCAAGGACCGAAATCAGTCGTTCCTTTCATATATCTAAGAATTATTTTCACAGTTGCTAGATGGGATTGTTTAGGACTTGACTGAAATCTTGCTACCATTCCTACTGCTTGCATAATATCTGGTCTTGTAGCAATTAAGTATAGGAGAGCTCCAATTATTGACCTGTAAAGAGTTGCATCTATTTGAGGGGTATCATCGTCTTTGCTTAATTTACAATCTGTGGTCATTGGTGTGCTCATAGGTGCACAATCTTCCATCCCATATGTTTTAAGCACGTCTTTAAGATATTTTGCCTGAGATATAAACATGCCTGCAGAAGTTTGAGATATTTTTAGCCCAAGAAAGTAAGACAACTCACCGATCATTGACATATCGAATTTTTTGGACATATTTAGAGAAAATTCATGGCTCGTTTCTTCATTATTGCTAGCAAAGATTATATCATCAATGTAAACAACAGTGATCAGAAGTTTTCCCTTGTCCATCTTCATGTAGAGATTGCTACCTGCCACGCCCTTTTTGAAACCTTCTTGTTGCAGATAGTGATCCAACTTAGCATACCATGCTCTAGGGGCTTGTTTTAATCCATACAAGGCCTTTTTTAGTTTGCATACAAAGTCTTTTCCTTCAGCAAGATCAAATCCTTTTGGTTGCTCCATGTAAACTTCTTCCTTGAGATCTCCATTTAGGAATGCTGATTTTGCATCCATTTGATAAACCTTGAATCCTTTTGAGCAAGTAAATGATAAAAAAATTCTTATGGCTTCCATTCGAGCTACTAGTGCAAAGGTTTCTTCGAAGTCAATTCCTTCGATTGCGAGTATCCTTTGCAGACAAGTCTGGCTTTATTTCTGATGATTTTTCCATCTTCATGAACATCTTGTTTTTGAATACCCATTTTGTTCCAATTATATTTTTATCTTTTGGGCAAGGTACTAGTTCCCAAGTCTCATTTTTTTCGATTTGAGACATTTCTTCTTCCATGGCCTTTATCCAATAAGGATCTTTGCTTGCTTGAGAAAAATTTTCAGGTTCTATTAAAGATAATAGAGCCACATCATTTTTTCTTGGGGTGCTTATCATTCTTCTTCGAGTTTGGATTCCTTCATCTATATTTCCGATGACTTGTTCTTCCGGATGATATCTTTGAACAAACTTGATCTTGGAGGGAGTTCATGAAGATTCATTTTGAGGTTCACTTTGAGATTCTTCATTCTCCTCTTGTCTTTTAGGTTCTTCTTCTTCACTTTGTTCAAAGAAAGACTCAACTTCATGATCTTAAATTCTTTTTTCTGGAAGGCCTTCATCAATCTTCACATCAATGCTTTCCACTATTATTTGTAGACGATTGTTGTAACATTTGTAAGCTTTTCTCCTAATGAAGTATCCAAGAAATATTCCTTCGTCAGTTCTAGAATCAAATTTACATGGTGATTCATCATTTATTTTTATGAAACATTTGCTTCCAAATATTCTGAAATATTTTACTGAAGAAGGTCTTCCTTTCCATAATTCATAAGGAGTCTTTTCATTATTTGGTCTCACTTGAGTTCGATTTAAGGTATAAGCTGCAGTGCCAACTGCTTCTCTCCACAATTTTTGTTGCAAATCAACTGCTAGTAGCATTTAGAGTTTCTGGTTTCGGAATCTCCACAGTAGCATTGTCCTAGCCATTTATTGAATGGTTCGATTCCTTCTTTCAACTACTCCATTTTGCTAGGGTGTCCTAGCAGTAGAGATTTCTCTTTCGATTCCATGCTCTTTGCAGAATTTATCAAACTCTTTCGAAGTGAATTCTCCTCCTCTATTCGTTCTAAGACATTTAATCTTAGAATATTTTTCATTTTCAATGAGAGCTTTAAGATTCTTAAAACACTCAAATGCTTCGGATTTATATTTTATGAAATATATCCACATCATTCTAGTATAGTCATCAACAAATAGAGCAAATTACCTTTCACCTTGAAGAGCTGGAGTTCTAGTTGGCCCACACAAATCTGCATGAATGATTTCCAAAGGTTTTGATGTTGAGAACTCCTTGGTTTTGTGTCTAGTTCTAGTTTGCTTTCCATGTTGGCATGGTCCACATACAAATTTATTTGGTTTGCACATTTTTGGAATGTCCCTTACTACATTATTTTTGATGATGCTGAGTAGGTTGTCAAAACTTGTATGCCCCAATCGCTTGTGCCATAACCAACTTTCATCTGTTTGACTTAAGTAACATTTATCTTCTTGGATTATACTAAGAATGTAAACATTATCTGGTGTTCTTACTCCTTTCGCCACAAGCTCTCCTGAGGATGAGTCTCTTATTTCACAAATTTTTGTACTAAAGACAACATTATGTCCTTGGTCACAAATCTGGCTGACACTTAAGAGATTGTGTTTGAGCCCTTCTACCAGCAAGGTATTTTGAGCCTTTCCTAGTCCACTGATAAGGGTAGCAGTCCCTTTTCCAGTGATTTTCACAGATCCACTTCCAAAGGATACATTTCCATTTTTCTTGTTTAATGAGATAAACTTCTTTTGGTCACCTGTCATATGTCTCGAGCATCCACTATCCATGAACCAATGATTTTATTCACTATGAGCACATAGAGCTAGGCCACATTTATCAGTTTTGAGATTTTTCCCTTTTGAGAGGGAAATTTTGTTCATTATGATCATAATCATCACATAATGAGAAATACGGATCAAACTTAGCCAAAGGATCAAAGGAATTGTAAGTTTTGATTTGTTCTTTCTCTTTAGGCCCACGCAGTTGGTTTAGTTGATTATTCAATCTTGGTGCTTCATTATTATGAGCCTTGCAATGCTTAGCTTGATGCCCAAAGTTTTTACAATTGTAACATTGCCAAGAAAAATAGTTTGATACCTGTTGTAGTATCCATAACTTGAATCAACATTCTTCCTTGGAGTCGCTCTTTCTTCAAATCTTGGTTTTGAGATGTGACCTTTTTCCTGAGATGAATTTTCTTCTTTTGGATGGAAAGAGAGTACATCAACATAACTTCTAGCATTATTCTTCATACTTGATGATTCTCCTTTGAAACCAATTCCAGAATTGTCATGTTGAGGTCTTTGAGTATTAAGAATTTTGTCAAGAGCTAGAGAGCTTTGCCAACTCCTTTTTATTTGCTCCAATTCGTTTCTTAGGGACACTATTTCAACTTCACGTTTTTCACAAATATCATCCTTCTCTTTTAACTTGATGTTCAAGAAGTCTTCCCTTCTTTTTGCTTCCTCTCTTTCTATTTTGAGAGAAATTATCTTCTTTTGTAGATTCTCATTTTCTTCAATGGCACTTATTAGAAAACTATCCATGTTTCTTTCATCTTCTATTTCTGAGTCATCATCATTTGTAAATGCCATGAAAAGCGTTTCTTTGCTTCCAACATAATTACTTTCCTCATCTGATTCATCATCGCTTTCTTTGTATAGATGCACATTTCTAGTTGATTTCCTCTTTATGACTACGAATTATTCTTCATCAGACTCATCTTGTTTAGAGAAGAAGTTCTTCTTATTAAACCCTTTCTTCTTGTACATCATTCTTTTAGAGTCCTTTTCATCATCACTATCATGTTTATGAGGAAATTTTGCAGCGTAATGACCTATTCTTGCACAATTGAAAAAAATAAGAGGGTACTTACCTTTTAGCTTAGATCCCCTTTTTAGTCTGTGTACAAATTGAGCCAACTCATTTTCAGTATCTGATTCATCGCTGTTGTAATTCCATCCTTTTCCTTCTTTAGTATATTTTGAGGCTTTGAAAGTTGCTTCCTTGAAATTTGGGATCCCTTTCCTCATCTCATAGGCAATAAGAATTCCATGAAGTTCATCCATCCTGAGAGTATCTATGTCCATTTCTTCTATGAAACTTACTTTGGAGTCGAATCTATCAGGAAGTGATCTCAGGATTTTTTGAACTATGGTGTTTTCTTCAATATTTTCCCCTAGTCCTTTAAGAGAGTTAACCACTTCAACTACTCTAAGGAAGTATGATGCAATATCTTCTTCATCATCCATTTTCAGACTCTCGAATTGTCTTCTATAGGTTTGAAGCTTTGCCTTCTTAAATTGGGAGTTCCCATCATATAGCGAAACCAATTTATCCCATAATTCTTTGGCTGAGTCACAGTTCATGAATTTCGTAAATTCGGAATCGGTGATTCCATTAGTGATGGAATTTAAAGCCTTCGCATTAGCAATGTAGGCTTTTATTTCATCTGGATCAGTTGGAAGACCGGCGGGAGCTTTGTATCCACCCAAAACAGAGTGCCATACTTTAGGGCCAAGATACATTAGATAGTAGGACATCCTCTTTTTCCATAAACTAAAATTTGTTCCATAAAAGATAGGCAATTTCCCTGTTGCTTCCATGTTCTTCATTGTGCTTGAGAATCCTTCTTCCAACTGTTAGGCTGATAATGAAGAAGCTAGATTTGATACCAATTGTTGGAAATGCTAAGAGGGGGGTGAATCAATATTTATTTTCAATTGTTAAATTATTTCCAGTTAGATTCTTCACAATTAAAGACAGAGAGATATATATAATAATGATATTAAGAATTAAAGAGAACTTCGATCCCTTTTTTAATAATAGTATACAATAGATGAGAGAAGGGCACCAACCCTTTTAATGAAACAGGCACCAACCTGTTGCCAAGCACCAACTTGGACTTTGATGAGGCTCCGACCTCTAGGGCTTCGACCTTATCTTCAACAAGGCACCAACCTTGAGTTTAGGGGCACCTACCCCAAGGACACCAATCCTTCTTTGCTTATTTTGATAGAGAATGATAATAGTACTTACTTGAATGTCCTCGACATATTCTTCACTGTACAATCAGCTCCAAAATTGCTTATATTGACTTCATTGCATGATCTCCTTGCTTCACTCTGTTGACATTATTGTTGAGCTTTAATTTTTCAATCCAAGAGTTCTTCACTGTCTAAGGGAGGATCACTGTGTCACTGTACAGATGATACTACAAATATCCAACTCTTATTGATTATGATATAACCACTAGTCCGAAAGAGCTGCCCAATCCAAGTTGTAGACATAGTCCGAAATAGGATAGTACCCACAGTTCAACAATTTTCACACTCCGAAATACAAGTGAACACCACAGCCTGAAGCTTCACAGTCAAAAGAAAGCAATGATTCACAATCCAAGCAGAGAGCTGACCAATCGGAATATTAAACAAAATATGTAAGGCACAGTCAGAAAATATATATATAGCCATAGTTCAATGAATACACAATCCAAAATAAATGATTATTCACAGTCCGAAGGTAAGGATGATGCACAGTCTGAAATTCTCCAGTCCAACGAAGGTAGGCTACCACAGTCCAACGAGAACATGAATAGCACCCTCAGCCTGAAGTTGTAGATACATACCCTGTCTTATTTGATGTAATGATCTTGTAATGAAGACCGAGAGACAGTCTGCTAAACTGAGCTAGATACTGAGATATATTGCTTGATCTTGTGTTCTTCTTCCTGAAGGTTCATGAGATGTGAACCTGTAGCTCGTTGTCTTCCAAGTGTTGATTGAACTAATGATAAAAAATGAAGGTTCAGCACTCTATTTATACGGTTCATTCTTGTGCTTAAACGAAAGGTCATGTCTTCTTAGGGCAGACCGACTTGAGAAGAGGTTTAGTTTGGCTTAGTGACCAGACAAATTTCCTTAACTTGAAAAATTCATATTTCTCAAAATACTTGGAGTTTCGAGCCAAGTGATAACTCATTAGAAAGCTAAAAATATGCTCTAGAGGATGGTGAAGGTCTCATAGAGAAATTCTTCCTCCAAGGTAGTGAAAAATATTTTTTAATGTGACTGGTCATTTATTGGTGCAGAAATGGAGGTAGGGTAGAATGCCTTCGTGAGTTGGGCTTCTTTATGGTTTGTGTTAGTATGAATCCTTTGTCGAAGTGTACGAAAAAGGACCACTTTAGCTACTCATAACTAATAGCCCTAACAACAAAAGTGGCTGCCAATATCTTCAGATCTGCGGTTAGTTGAACAAAAAGAGCTGCAAAAAACCAGATCTATTCATGGAAAGACATTAAGCAGAAAACCTAAGAACTTCCTCAGCACTTCAGATCTAAGATTTCTCTCTCTTGTTGGTGCAGAAAACCCAATGCAAAGAATAGAACTCAATGGGAGCTCACACAGCAAATGACAAAATAAAAATGTGATCAAGTGTATAGATCCAAAGAGGATCTAGTAGGCAACAAAATCTGAAGAATGGTAGAAACCCCTTTTATTTATAACAAAATATTGGGTCATTCTAAATCTTGGTGTATGATTAAAATAATATTAACCAAATCTAGATCCACCTTTTATGGAATATTTTATTATATTTGTTGAAGGGAAAAGGTATTTGACTTGGGTCAAATCCCTTTATTTGTAAAAAATAAAAAAATAATTGATTTATTTATTATTTTAAGGAAGTGGTTGAATGATAATTAAATAAATAATTATTTATTTAATTATTTGTAAATGATTTAGTCATATTTAACAAGGAATATTATTTAAATAAGATCTAAATAATTATTCCTAGAAAATAATAAGATAAATAAGGATTTATCTAATTAATTTCTTTGTTTTTGGGTTAAACATGACTAGGAATAATAATTAAATTATGGTTTAATTAATTATTCCATGAGGAAAATTAAACAAAATGGGTTTGTTTAATATTTCCTTTTGGGGTTTCCTGTTTTTACCATAAACAACCTAATAAATGTGGTTTATTAAGTTATTTTATATAGTGAAAGCAATTTTACTTAGTGTAAAATTGGTCTTACATGGTGTACTTGGGTCCATCTAATGATAATAGGTTAGATGACCAAAAAATGGTGTACAGATCTATGCATGGAAAGACATTAAGCAGAAAAAACAAGGGTTTGCTCCATATACCAATAGACAAGACAAGAACAATTTTTGAAAGAATTTTTATATTAATTGGGCACCTAGGAGGAAAACAAGAAGGCGTATCCAATTCTCCTCAGTGGGATGGGTTCTTGGAAGTCCTCAGCACTTCAGATCTAAGATTTATCTCTCTTGTTGGTGTAGAAAACCCAATGCAAAGAAAGGAGCTCAATGGGAACTCACACAGCAAATGATGGAAAAATGTGACCAAGTGTATAGATCCAGAGTGATCTAATAGGCAACAAAAGGTGAAGAATGGTAGGAAAAACCCTCCTATTTATAACAAAATATTGGGTCATTCTAGATCTTGGTGTATGATTAAAATAATGTTAACCAAATCTAGATCCACCTTTTATGGAATATTTTATTATATTTGTTGGAGGGAAAAAGTATTTGACTTAGGTCAAATCCCTTTATTTGTTAATAATAAATAAATAAATGATTTATTTATCTTTTTAAGGAAGTGGTTGAAGGATAATTAAATAAATAATGATTTATTTAATTATTTGTGGGTGATTTGGTCATATTTAACAAGGACTATTATCTAAATAAGATTTAAATAATTATTCCTAGAAAATAATAAGATAAATAAAGGTTTATCTAATTAATTTCTTTGTTTTTGGGTTAAACATGACTAGGAATAATAATTAAATTATGGTTTAATTAATTATTCCATGAGGAAAATTAAGCAAAATAGGTTTGTTTAATATTTCCTTTTGGGGTTTCCTGTTTAGACCATAAACAACCTAATAAATGTGGTTTATTAAGTTATTTTACATAGTGAAAGCAATTTTACTTAGGTTAAAATTGGTCTTACATGGTGTACTTGGGTCCATCTAATGATAATAGGTTAGATGACCAAAAAATGGTGTAACAGATTGCCCCCCAGCGTGCGAGTGTCAGGAACAAATCGTATGACCGAAGTACGTTGTAAGAACTCAATCACCAGACAACAAAAGGGAAGTCAGAGAGAGAAATGAAAGGTAGATAGTGTGCTGAAGAACTAGACCCTAAGGAGACGAGACTCGCAGGTGCAACAAGTCTCTTTTTATGAGAGGGTACCTGTGCTGAAGGCGGCGGGGGAGGCATACCTATGCCCGCCGAGACAAAGTACAAAAGAATAGTGTGTCCAGTAAACAAGGGACCGAACCATAAAGTACAACCGACATAATCATGAGCCAGATAAAAATACAATGAGGAATCCCACATACATGCTGGGCATGGGATAACAGCCAGGACTGATACAATAATATCCGAGTACATGAGATACAAAGACAACCCAAATTCCCCCTGTAAATGGGAAAGGGCTCACAAAATCTGACTGATACATGCAAATCAAAGAGGCGCTGCAAGTGGCTAAGGCCAACATCATCAAATATCTGGAGCTGCATCGAAGGCTGCAAGGAGGAGGTCATCCGGGCATGTGGGGGGCTACCTGTAGGGCCACCCCCTCATGAGGGTTGAGACATCTCACACACACCTGGGAATCATCAAGAGCCGCTGCTGTATCACTGAACCATCAAGTATACGGATCTCGGTCATGCTGAAAGGAGCTGGAGTGGAGAAACAATCAAGTCAAAGGGAAATGAGAGATACCTTTGCCTGATCCGAGGCACCGAAAAAGAGTGGAAGCTGGAACCAAGGTACACCGCCCTCTAGACCTAGCTTCTGGAATGAATGAGCTGATGTCGACAGAAGGAGGTCCGCCATAGGTAAGGCAATGAGAGACCTTCAACTAAGGCACGATAGAAAATAGTAGAGCGACGGACAGACTGACACTAATGATGATAGTGAAATGGAAAGGATTGAGTGGCGAATGGAAGAATTCCCTTGTTAGAGCATAAAGGGCATGAATGACATGGCAGCGACTGACACAATATCATAAGGGATAGGGAACAGTGGGACTGAAGGTCATAATGTGCGACACAAGAGAGAGACCAAGCAATGAAGGATGGAGGGCTATAGCGGGGTACAAAGGGACTCGGGATAGACTCCATGAATGCGATGATGACTCAACTTGGATGCTCTAAATAAGGGCGACTTGATGGTGCTGCCACATAGGGAAGGCCCAATGGGGGACCATGAAAACATGAGTACAAGATGGTAACTCATGACGAAAATCGACACGAACAAAGACAAGTAAGGAGGCAAAATGGTGCCCCAAGTACAAGTGTCGTAAGTGAGGAAATTCGATTTTAAGGAGAGGTGGAGTGACCCTTCTTGGAAAAAATGTGTCCTGGTGAAGTGTCAAACACAAAAAACGAAAAAATATGCTGGCTATATAAAAGAAAATAAAACATGCATTTCAGAAGGGAAATGATAAGGGTAATATTTCTTAAGATAGAGCACATTGCGAGGATTAGGAAAGGGGTTGCCTTCGAAATCCTCTAAGAGGTATGCCCCCTTACCGAGATCCTTACTGATGATGTAGGGCCTAGCCATAATGAGTCGAACTTCCCATGACCAAGGACATCATGGGCCTGGTCATAGACTAGAACAAGGTCGCCTTCGTGAAAAGTGCGAGGCTGGACTTTTCGGTCATACTGGGCTTTGGTGCGTTTCTTGGCCGCTTCCATGGTTTGCAAGGCAACACGGTGGTCTTCGGAAGCACGCTCGAGCATGCTAAGTCATTTTTCTAGAGGTTGGGTGTCAGGGAGAAGTTCGACGGCCAGATGTAGGGAAGGGATTTCACACTCGATTGGTAAGACTGCCTCCTCTCCAAAAACGAGGTGGAAAGGAGTGAACCCGATGGCGGTTTTAACAGAAGTCCGATAGGCCCATAAAGCAGGGAAGAGCATGAGGTGCCAGTTGGTTTTGTGCTTATTCACCGTCCGTTGAAGCATAGTCTTGAGAATTTTGTTGACTACTTCAACTTGGCCATTACCTTGGGGGTAATAGGAGGAGGAATATTGGTGCTCAAAACCCAACAGTGAGGATAGCTCGCGCCATATCTCATCTTCGAAATGTCTGCCATGGTCAGAGACCAGTTGTTTCGGAACTCCGAATCGAGCGATAACGTGGTTAAAGAAAAAGAGGGCCGCGGTAGCTGCCGTGTTGTTAAATGTAGGCATGGCCTTGGCCCATTTTGTGAAATAGTCGACCGCCACGATGATATATTTATGGTTACCAGCGGATGGCGGGCGACACTCCATAAAGTCGATGGCCCATTTACAGAAGGGACCAGTTGAGATGACCGGATGGAGGGGAGCTGGGGGAGCTCGTGCCTTAGGGGCGAAATGTTGGCAATTGGGACAGTGTTTGACTGCCTCAATGCAATCACTAAAGAGGGAAGGCCAAAAATACCCAGCGCGCATGAATTTCTGGGCAGTAGCAAGACCGGAGAGGTGGCCACCGCAAGCGCCGCTATGGCAGGCATTAAGGACCTGTTCAGCTTCAGCGTGTGTGAGACAACGACGAAGGACAGTATCAACCCCGCGATGATAGAGGTCATCGCCGATAAGGAGGTATCAGGGAGCTTGGTGTCGGATACGTCGGCGAGCTTCACGATCAAGGTGGAGGGCGAACTTTTGGGTTCACAAATAAGTAAGAATATCACCATACCATGGGTCGTCGGAAGTAATGGCAAATAAGTGTTCATCAGGAAAGTCATCATTAACTTGAGGGTCGTGCGATCCGGTAGGTAATTCAGAAATGAGCTCAGCGAGGGCTAAGCCTTTCTTACTCTTTGGTGTGACAAATTTGAGGTCGAATTCCTGAAGAATAACGACCCAACGGGCGTACTTCCCAGTGAGGATTTGACGACTCAATAGGAAAGCCAGGGGGTTGGAATTAGTCACAACCTTGGTGGAGCGCATGAGGATATAATGACGAAGTTTTTGGACTGAGAACACGACAGCCAGCGCTAATTTTTCTTCATATGAGTAGGAAACAGGGGGACCTACAAGGTTCTTACTGACGTAGTAAATCACATGCTCGATACCATTGTCATCTTCCTGGATAAGGACTCCAGCGACCGAATAGGTGGAAGCGGAGATATACAGGATGAAGTCCCGATCAAAGTCGGGAGGGCGGATCAAGGGATCGGATGTGAGAGCCTGCTTGAGGGCATCGAAAGACTCATGAGCATAGGAATCCAAAACGAATGGGATAGTAGATCGGAGGAGTCTAAGGAACCCATGTGCGGTGGTGGCATAGTCAGGGACGAACCGACGAAGAAAATTAGCTTTGCCTTGGAGACTTTGGAGTTGGCGTAGGGTACGCGGAATGGGAAGTTCAAGAATGGCTTGAACTTTCAAAGGGTCAAGAGTGATTCCATCCTTAGACACGATGAAGCCTAAGAGACGACCGGTAGGCACACAAAAGACGCATTTCAACGGGTTAAGGCGGATATTATACTTGCGACATCGGAGAAAAATGGTACGCAGATCGTGTAGGTGTTGCGCCCGATGCTTAGAACGTGTAGTGAGGTCATCTAATAAGCAAGGATAATATGAGCTAGGTCATGGAAACAATAAGACATGGCCCGTTGAAAAGTGGCGCCGGCGTTTTTGAGGCCGAAAGGCATGACCCGGTAAGCAAAAGTTCCCCACGGACTAATGAACGCAGTTTTGAGTTGATCAGCAGGACGGATAACAATTTGGTTGTATCCGGAGAAACCATCCATAAAGGATAGAACCTCATGCCCCACACACTCGTCAATGATTTGGTCAATGAACGGTGTGGGGAAGTTGTCTTTGGGACAAGCTTTGTTCAAGTCGCGAAAGTCTGTGCAGACACGGATGGTGCCTTGTTTCTTGAGAACGGGAACCGGGTTGGATACCCAAGTGGTGTATTCAATGGGGTAAATGAAACCAGCCTGCTTGAGCTTATCGATTTCGGCTTTGATAGCGTCACGTCTGGAAGGATGAATGGGTCTCAACTTTTGACGGACCGGTTTGGCATCAGGCCATGTGTCGATATGGTGTTCGACAATGGCGGGATCGAGTCCGGGCATTTCAGAATAGGACCAGGCGAAAATATCGCGGAATTCTTTGAAAATCTTGGTGTAAGCTTCGATTTCTTCCGAGGTGCATTGGGCGCCCAAGGTGATATATTCTTCGATTCCTGGTTTGACTGAAATGTCAATTTTGATGGTAGGAAAGATATTGGCCATGTTTCCTTCTTCGAAAGCATCAGGTGCAAGGATGGGATTTTTGAACCAATCGACTGCATTGGGAATGAAGTCTTTGGTTTCCACAGCAAATTGGTCATGGGACTGCTGTGGGACGAAGTATGCGCGATGGTTCATATCGTCCCATGGAAAGTCAGGGTTGGTCATGGCTTCCATAATGTCTTCATTGGACTGGAAGATGGGAAGACTGGAGGAAGAAAGGTCACCCGAGGAGGTAGTGATGTGTGACGGGTCATTAGGAGGAGAAGGGCTCAGATGTGCAATATCAACAGATCCAAGGTCGGCTGAGGAGGAGCCGAGAGTATCTGCAGGTTGAAGGGTAGGTGAACTATCTCGCAAGGATGATGACAGGTACAAAATGGTGGTTGACGGCTCTGTTGGTTCGATGGCGGGAGGAGGAATGTGAATGGGAGTAGGAAGATCCTCTGGTCTTATCGAATTAGCCTTGAATCGGCAGTACATGTCCAAGGAGGAATGATACTCGTCAAGGCGGGGACAGAGGTGGGTGTAATGGCCGTGGAAATCGCACAAAGCACAAGGGTGGTTTGTGCGCAAGGTTTTGAGTTTTAGGATAGAGTCCAGGATTGTGACGTAGACTTCGGGGATATCAGAGTCGGGAAGTGTCTCGTTGACCAGGATCTTGAGGTGCGGTAATTCAGGACACATAGGGGTGGCGTGACCAACGATATCGCACAAAGCGCATTGGATAGCGGGCTTTGGCGGTCGCGGGGGGGTAGGGGTTGTCGGGGCGGCCTGGTCCTGATGGGTTGCCCCTTTACGAGCTTTACCTTTCTTTCCCGGGGCTGGCACCACAGGGGTAGGGTCCTAGGGAGGTGCGGTGGGCTCGGAGGAAGTGAGGGGGACCGGTTGAACCGGTGTCAAAGCAAGGTAAGGTTTGGGGTGACTGGGTGGGGTAGCGGCTGGAGGGTCAATGTACCAGACGGGTATGCCCAGGGTCAAGTTAGGGAGAGAGAGGGTGGCCATGACGGGGACAGAAAATACTCCCTAGAGGGTTTGGAAGAAAGATCGCCCAAGAGGCACACCTCAGAGGTACGGCTCCGAGATGGTTAAGGCCAGGGGGAACCGAGCCGGGAGGATAAAGAGGTTTGGGGATACCAGCTGTAGGGGGAGGGCCAGAAGGAGGAGGTCCGGCTGGCTGAGAGGAATGGCTAGGAGCGGGTTGCGGAGGGCGGGGGGGAGGTTGCTGACTAGCCGAGGTAGGCCGCTTATGGGCAGCCTGAGACGATTGCATCATGCAAACATTCGACAAGCTGGGATCAGTAACAGGAGGGGGGGGAAGATGAGGAAAAGTACCAAGCAGGGTGGAATCTTTATAGACACCGGGGGAGACACTGGTCAAGGAATCGACGGTTTGCTTATTGGCTACATAAGAGATGGTCTTCGTGGAGATCGAGAGATCATGTGTTCATTTGTTGTAACCGACAATGGTGAATACCTTTCCATTATGGGGAAGACAACTGTATGAAACCATGATGTATGTCTTATACAGTATAGGTAGCTTCGCCCCAATAGAAACATGTATGGATAGTTAAATGGCACATAATTAGGACAATGTAAAAAGTCTTACCGACGTAGGAAAGATAGACAACAAAAAAATGAAAGCAATAATGGGAGGTATGTCACCACGCCGAAGGTGACTGCAAGGGGTCAACTCGTGGACCCAAGTTGCTTCAGAACCGCCATATCATGGAGCCCTCATCAATTATGCATCGTGAAATGTTGGCGTTCCGAATTTTGACTGGGATTTGGGAGGCGACGGAAGCAAGAAGAGGGGGATGGTCCAATTGAGTGGCGTCGAAAAAAATCATTTGGTCATCAGCAGGATCTACAACGCCCACAGCAGATAGTAAAGCCTTCTTTTGGGAAGGGCACGACTAGAGGAGTTCCAATGTGGAAATGGCAGCAGGAGATTGCGCCAAATCATCTACTATACTATGCGAATGAGCAGCTCGACCGGAAGCAGCGTTTCGACGTAGGGGTCCCTTAGGAATCTTGCTATGAACCTCAACTTTGGGTTGAGGGATATGTAAGGGGCCACTGGATGTCGAAAGAGGCTCTGTAGAACCTGAAGAAGAGCTCCTGGGGCGTAGATTTCCAAAACTGATGTCAAAGAGGCCTCCGAACCCCAAGAAGGAGGCTCAGCGCATCATCTGATGTTTGGGTGAGGTCTTGAGAACCCGAAGAAGGAGGCTCAAAGGATCACAGGAGGCTTGGGGTACTGGTGAGACCGAGTTTGAAGGTGAAGGTCGACGGTCGGGGGAGGATCAGAGTGCATCATAAGGATCTGGTAATCAGAGGAACCAGAAAGGGAAGGGGGAGTGGCGACCTGGCTGTCAGGCGGTTGGGTAGCCACGAATCCTTGCTGAGGGAAAGGATCATTAAACACAGCTGGTTGATTAGTGGCCACATTAGGAGGAGCATGAGGGGAGGTGTGTTGTCCGCGCAATGTGGCTTGAGACTCCCACATCTGCCGCATCTAGGGTAAGAGGGGACAATCGTGGGTGTAATGACCATAAACACCGCAACACGAACAAGGCTTATTTGTGCGAAGCGGCCTGTCCGGCTTGGGCTGAGTGCCCTGTTGCTGGTTGGTAGTGTTAGGGTCCACACCAGGATTGGGTCCACGGGTACCAGGGGCAGATTGGTTTGGATTGCCTCTCCGCCTTCTTTGAGAAGAAGGGGGATTAGTTGCGCCCTGTTGTGCAAATACTTGCCCTGGAGGGGGTTGTAGGTGCTGGTGCTGGGTTTGAGGAGGCAAGGGAGGGGGAAGCGCATATGCTGAAGGATCTGGCGCACCAGGCTGCAGATAGGGGTAATGGGTAGGTTGGGCAACATTAAGGTAAGCAGGAGGTTGGGCAAAGGGAGGAGGCATGCCGTATCCTGGATACATGCTACCGGGAGGGGGGAGAGTGCTGGAGGAGCTGGCCCCTCCCTGAGGGAGACCATAGCCCATAGGAGGTTGAGCGTACGGATGGGAAAGGGCTCCAATGATACCGTCGGCGGAATGAGATGCCCCCGGGGCGTTAGCGCCACCGGGCCTGGGGAGGTTAGGAAGAACGGTATAAACATAACCAGATTGAGCGTAGATCAGGTCATATTTCAAGGCTATTTGGAGGGCGGCTTCTTCGGTTTGAGGAAAGTGAGAGGCGACATCTTTGCCGATAGGAGCTAAGAGGGTGCGAAGGAACCAGTCCATGTACACCCAATCTTCAAAGGGGGGGGCTCGACATAAGCTCCGTCTTCGTCGCCATTCCTGAACATGGGCGGAAAGGCGGGTCGAAAAGGTTTTCCTGAATGAAGTCAAGAGCTCCGTGCCAGTATCGTATCGGAGAGGGAGCTGGAAATAAGATAAAAAGGCTTGGGCAAGGGTCGCAAAGGTGGTATGGGAAGAGGTGGCTTGGTCAAAATACCATTTAGAAGCTTCACCGGTAAGCGTGTGTTGGAACAAACGAAGATGGATGGAGTCATCGGTAATGGAATTGGAGGAACACCACATGTGGAAAGATCAGACATGATTGGTTGGATCTTCTCCAGCAAGGCCTTCGAACTTAGGGATGTCGGAGGGGAGCTTGGTTGGCATAGCAGGCCAAACAACATCATGGCGGATAGGGTCATTGATCAACTGATTGAAGTTGGGGAGGCTGAGGCCTGCAATGTACGGCAGCAAGGGTATGGCCGAGGTAGTTCCTGTGGCGGTTCCGCTAGTAGTGGTTCCGGCATTAGGGCCTGGAGCACCGCTAACGTTAGGCCCTGGACTAGACATAGTGAAGGTGACAGGGGGAGAACTAGGAGGAGAGGGAGAACCCAATGAATCAGAAGAGGAGTCGGAGTGTGGACTCGGAGGAGGACTGGCTCGACGACGGCGGGACGGAGCAGGTGGATCAACCGGAAACTGAGGGTGGAGGCCAAGAAGTCTCCGGGAAAGGCGCCTTGGGGGCGCAATGATGACGGGAAGAAGGAAACCAACAAGGGAAAACAGGGACAGATTCAAGTGAGGTCAAGGTAGAAAAAGTGCAGTGAAAATTGATTTTAGAGTCTTTGCCAGGCAGTGTTAACCAGACGCTTCTTCACTTAGGGTCAGTGTGTGGCGTGCGTTAATTTTAATTTTTAAACCCTTTCCGTTTTCAGAGCAAGAAAATGTGTGCTGCGTAACTGAAAATAAATCTGCAGAGAACAGTATATAATGCTGAAATAACAGAAAAATAACAGCTACTATTGCATCGATTCAACCCAAGAAGGCGGGTCGCTCAAAACTAATGTAAAAAAGGGCAAAAATCTAGTCAAAACACACTTAAAAAGAGGCCAATAGATCTAGGGTCAAAAGGGACAGGGATCTAAAGGATAAAGCTGCTGAAAAGAGGTGCAGATCACAGCCAAGAGACAGAGGCAAGGTGGCTGGAAAAAGGGAATAAATCAGCAAAAATCGGAAAGGACAAGGAGGAGGTCCTAAAGAGAGGTCCAAACAAAACGACAAGAGGTGATTTGAAAGGAAGGAAGACTGATTTAAAGGGATCTGAGGAGGAGGTTCCAGATCTGAAAAAAGGAAGGCTGAAACTCTGAAAAACAGACGGCTGAAACAGCTAAAACTCTTCCACAAAAAGTGGAGGGTACTAAAGCCCTAGGGGGCTAGGTTCCCACTTAGATGAGTAAAAACAGATCAGAACTAGGTCAAAGCGGGCTGAGACAGAGGCTGAAAAACCCTGACAGAAGCTTTAGCAAAACCCATAAAAATTGCAGAAAAACCACTGAAAAATTGGCAGGTCGCAGGTTCTGACCTGTTTTCAGTGCAGGTTGCTGGAAAAGAGGCTGAAAAGTGCGACATGGAGGTCCAGGTCGCACTTATTGGGCTGAAAAGTGTGACCTCCCGTTCCGGTTGTCTCGGCGGCAGATTTTCGGAAAAGTTGCCATCTCTGTTGCGGCTGGTGTCGCTTACCTGCGCAATAGGGCCAGAAACACACGGAAGTTAAAAATTTTAATGTTTTAGGGTTTTAGGTGAGAAAAAAAACATAAAAATAGGAAAAATAAACAGCTGAAAAGAAACCCTAGGGTCTGAAGTAGCTGGATATGCAGGAATATGAAAAACGACAGCGGTCGTAATTTAAAACCCGTGTGGAGTCGCTATTTGTTAGTATGAATCCTTTGTCGAAGTGTACGAAAAAGGACCACTTTAGCTACGCATAACTAATAGCCCTAACAACAAAAGTGGCTGCCAATATCTTCAAATCTGCGGTTAGTTAAACAAGAAAAGAGCTGCAAACAACCAGATCTATGCATGAAAAGACATTAAGCAGTAAAAACAAGGGTTTGCTCCATATACCAATAGACAAGACAAGAACAATTTTTGAAAGAATTTTTGTATTAATTGGGCACCTGGGAGGAAAACGAGAAGGCGTATCCAATTCTCCTCAGTGGGATGGGTTCTTGGAAGTCCTCAGCGCTTCAGATCTAAGATTTCTCTCTCTTGTTGGTGCAGAAAACCCAATGCAAAGAATAGAACTCAATGGGAGCTCACACAGCAAATGACAGAAAAATGTGACCAAGTGTATAGATCTAGAGTGATCTAATAGGCAACAAAAGGTGAAGAATGGTAGGAAAAACCCTCCTATTTATAACAAAATATTTGGTCATTCTAGATCTTGGTGCATGATTAAAATAATGTTAACCAAATCTAGATCCACCTTTTATGGAATATTTTATTATATTTGTTTGAGGGAAAAAGTGTTTGACTTGGGTCAAATCCCTTTATTTGTTAATAATAAATAAATAAATGATTTATTTATCTTTTTAAGGAAGTGGTTGAAGGATAATCAAATAAATAATGATTTATTTAATTATTTGTGGGTGATTTGGTCATATTTAACAAGGAATATTATCTAAATAAGATTAAATAATTATTCCTAGAAAATAATAAGATAAACAAAG
Source organism: Pinus albicaulis (assembly GCA_034641835.2). Classification (NCBI taxonomy): domain Eukaryota; kingdom Viridiplantae; phylum Streptophyta; class Pinopsida; order Pinales; family Pinaceae; genus Pinus; species Pinus albicaulis. The sequence continues at coordinate 511,996,651 of CM076571.1, forward strand.
GTTTATCTAATTAATTTCTTTGTTTTTGGGTTAAACATGACTAGGAATAATAATTAAATTATGGTTTAATTAATTATTCCATGAGGAAAATTAAACAAAATAGGTTTGTTTAATATTTCCTTTTGGGGTTTCCTGTTTAGACCATAAACAACCCAATAAATGTGGTTTATTAAGTTATTTTACATAGTGAAAGCAATTTTACTTAGGGTAAAATTGGTCTTACATGGTGTACTTGGGTCCATCTAATGATAATAGGTTAGATGACCAAAAAATGGTGTAACAAGAAGTATGACAGTGGTGATGTCTACTTAGGGGATGATAGGAAGGCTAAAATTTTTGGACGTGGAAAATTCAAGCTAAAGTTTCAAGGTGGAAGGATTAAAACACTTAATGGTGTTATGCATATTCCTACATTGGCTAGAAATCCTATTTATGTAAGCAAGATGGATGATGCAAGAGTAAAAACAATGTTAGAGAAATATACCTATAAGATGGTTCGCGGAAAAATTGTATTGATGTGGGGAGTTCGGATTGGAACTTTATATAAGCTTCTGGGTAGAATTTTTATTGATGGGTGCAACAGTTCTGTAGTTCCTCAAAGTAGAGCAGAAAGCCTCCTGGTCTCTGGAGAAAATACCATGTTATGGAATTAGAGGCATGGACATATTGGAGAGAGGGGCCTTCAAATATTGCATGGTAATGGTATGTTTATGTCTAATTTCTCTTTGGATTTTGATTTTCGTGAACATTGTGTATATGGGAAACAAAATCAAGTGAGTTTCCCTTCTGGTGCTAAGAGGGCGAACAAGATATTAGAGCTTATACACAGTGATGTGTTTGGACCTGTGTAGGTTCCATCACTGGGTAAGTCTGTGTACTATGTGTCATTTATATATGACTTCTCAAAGAATACATGGATATATTTCGTCAGGAAGAAAACTAAATTCTTTGACATATTTAAAGAATTTAAGGCTCTGGTGGAAAACCATACAGAGAAGAAGATAAAGGTGTTGAGGACAAATAATGGAGGAGAATTTTGAAAGAAGGACTTTGAAGAGTTTTGTAAGAAGTGTGTTATAGCACGACATAAGAATAATCCATACACACCTCAACAAAATGGAGTTGCAGAAAGAATGAATAGGATGTTTATGGAAAAGGAAAGAAGAATGCTAAGTGGTACAGGGTTAGGACAGGAGTTTTGGGCATAGGAAGTGGAGACTGCATGCTACCTGGTTAACAGATCACCGCCATTAGCATTGGAGGATAAGACTCCACATGAGGTATGGACTGGTAAGAAACCCTCTCTTTTATATATGAGGGTATTTCGTTGTGATTCATATGTACATGTTCCAAAGGAGAAAAGATCCAAGTTGGATAGTAAATATGAAAGGTGCATCTTTATTAGGTATAAGGATGGTTTAAAGGGTTATAAGCTTTGGAACCTAGAAACAAGGAAGTTTGTGTACAACCAAGATGTGGTGTTTAATGAGGTGAAAGATGTTGTTAAACATGAAGTCCTACCAAAGGAATTTTAGAAGATACAATTTGAGCTAAAGGAGGAAGAATCAGACTCTACAACAGAGCAATATTAAAAAGAGGAAGAGCCACAAACTCCAATTGTGATAATATTAGTTCGAGAAAGAAGGCATCCAGAAAGGTATAGTCAATTTTATTTTTGTTCAAATTTTTCTTTATCTATCACTGATGATGATGCCAGAACTGTTAGGGAGGAAGTGGATTCAAAGGATGGAAAACTCTGGAAGGAGGCCATGGCTGATGAAATGGCATCCTTGCACAAAAATGAGGCATAGGATCTGGTGGAATTTTCGGCTGGAAGGAAACCCATTGGAAACGAATGGGTACTTAAGAAGAATATGAATGCATAAGTCAAGGTGGAGAAATAAAAAGCTCGGTTGGTAGAAAAAGGTTATTCCCAGGTGCCAAGAATTGATTTTGGTGAAATTTTTTCTCCTATTTCCAAGTTAAATTATATTAGATTACTTTTATCTATTGCTACTGCATTTGATTTTGAGGTACAACATATGGATGTGAAGACAAAGTTTCTTCACAAAAATCTGGAAGAGGATATCTACATGAAGCAACCTGAAGGCTTTGCGGTGAAGGGTAATAAAGAACTGGTATGCAGGTTAAAAAAGTCTATGTATGGGTTAAAATAGTCACCAAGGATGTGGTATCAAAAATTTGATACATATATACGGGGATTTGGCTTCACCAGAAGTAGAGAGGATCATTGTTTGTATTTTAAATTAATTGGTGACCGTGCTATTATTTGGTCTTGTATGTGGATGATATGTTGCTGGTTGGAAATGACAAATAAATTATCCATGATTTGAAGACCCAATTGTTCTCCAAATTTGACATCAAGGATCTTGGTGTTGCAAACTATATTTTGGGCATGGAAATTAAACAAGATAAGGCAAAGAGGAATATCTAGTTAAACCACAAGAAGTATGTTAAGACAATATTCCAAAGGTTCAATATGCAAGATACTAAACCGGTGAAGGTTCCTATTCTTGTAGGTGTAAATTTATCTCTTGAACAATTTCCCAAGACACAAGCAGAAGAAGAGGACATGTCTCGTGTTCCATATGCAAGTGCAGTGGGCAGCATGATGTATGCAATGGTATTTACTAGACTAGACATTGCACATATAGTGGGAGTATTGAGTAGGTTTATGGAAAAACTAGGGAAGGAGCATTGAACAACAATAAAGTGGGTTTTCAAGTATTTTTGTGGCACTAATGATTACGGTTTCTGCTACCAGGAAATACGAGGATTGGACAGAATTTTGGATATCCATGGATTTTTTGATGTAGACTGGGCTACAAATCTGGATCAAAGAAGATCTACAAGTGGGTATGTGTTTAGCCTATTTAGAGGTGCAGTTAATTGGATGAGTAAAATACAGTCTATCATAGCTCTTTCAACTACAGAGGTAGAATACATGGCAACCACTCATGCAAGTAAGGAAGCAATTTGGTTGCAAAGATTATGTTCAAGTATGGGGTTGGTGCAATGAGCTATAAGGATAGATTGTGATAGCCAAAGTGAAATTTTCTTGGCTAAGAATCCTGCTTATCATTCAAAGACAAAGCACATTGATGTTCAGTATCACTTTGTGAGAGATATGGTTGAGGACAAAAAAGTGTTGCTAGTAAAGGTGGACACTTTGAAGAATGTTGAAGATGCATTGATGAAGTTTGTGAGCATTGAGAAGTTCTCTTGCTGTAGAGAAACAATGGGTGTTTCAGGGTTGGACCTGTTGGGTGTGGAGCCTTATTATATTCTTTATTTTGTATTGCATCATTGGACCCCTGTTATTAATGGGGCGGCAACGCCGCCCGTAATTAAACGCTGCCTGGGGGGTCCAGGGGGGGGGGGTGGCTGCTAAAAACAGATGTAAAATTGCCTTGTATAAGTATTGTAATTTCTAGTCAATCTAGGCCATTCATTAGGCGGATGATCTGATGGTAGAAGTTATGTTTAATTTATGGTTTTTTTCCCTAGAAGGCAACCCCTCATTTTGTATGAGGGTACTATATTGCGGCTGTGTATTGTATGTGTATTCTCAGAGCGAGAAACTAATAGAGAGACCGTGAGAGAGAAAAAAGGATATTACAATGGATCTGCTATAGGTTGTGTCTCTTCATTTTGCTGGATAATAAAAAGGAAGGACTGGCTGTTCGAGGTGGACGTAGCCCAAACTGGGTGAACCACATATATCTGTCTCTCTATTTTTATGTGTTTTGTGTGCTTGTGTTTTCTGCATATTTTATGTGTTGCATTGCTCTATAATATATAATTTTCTAACAGGACCAATGAATAAGCTCTCCCTTGGCCCCTTGTGGAAAGAAAAAAAAAAGTGGGAGAATGTTGGGTGTGAGTTATATTAGGTGGGCGGACCTACCTATAGTTTTGTTCATGGGTTTTCACATAGTTTTCAACATGATGGTTTTCTGCCCATGGTATTTTGTAGATCTGATCAAGGGAACTACGGTTATGTTCCAATCCATGGTTAATGGATTGGCGTTTATGAATGCTTTAGCATGTATATATATGTGTTGTGTTATCACAAAATTGCACTTGATAGGCTGCTAATCAGACAATCTCATGTAACTGTTTCAAACCAATATTTTGACTGAAGTTTAGCCTCTTTAGTCTGAGAGGGCTCTCTCAAAGGGTTAATGATATTGAATAAAGATGTATTTAGATGGCTAACTCTATTTGGGAAAAAAATTGCTTATGATGAGTGTAGGTTGAAAATAGTATAATTATGCAAACATTGGGATTATGGAGTCAACACTTTAAGTGATTCAATAGTGAACTTACTTGACATGGAAGCTGAGGCAGGTAAGAGTTTTTAGCAGTAGTACACACACACATGAAATAGGAAAATACACCGTCAATTCATCTATAAAGGAAGTCAAAGAATTACATGAATGAATTATGAGTATTATAAATGAAAACCACTACAAATGGGATACATAAAAGATATAGATAAGACAGATAGGCACTTAAAGCTCAATTAGAATCTCAGGTTGGTCAAGTAACAAATCTCTGTATTGTTGAAACAGTCAAATTACATAAAGTTGTATTTGCCAAAAAATCTCCAACCCTTGACAAATTCGTCTCAATGGCCTTTAATAGACTTGTTACATCATGAGATGACCTGCCTCCTGGATAGATTCATCGAATTTTTGCCTAATGACACCTTGCATAACCATAAAACATCTACTTAATGACAAAATGACATCTATCCTACTTGACAGTCCCTATCCTACTAGGACTCAAATTGCTCATTATTACATTTAACAACCTTATCCTCTAAAACAATTACATCTTTGACAAGTATTCTTTCACATGTTTGAATTGGGATGATGGGATTCATCACAACATGACCACTTAACTGACCTCCTCTAAAACTGGAAACAAAACCCTGTTTTTTAGGCAATTGGTCTTCTTTTTCCACGAATGCTTTGGCTGCTAATTTATCCTCATTTTGTGGTCGTTGATTCTGAGTAACTACTTTTCATGGTCCCTTAACTCTTATATAAGATCCAGCTGTCTAAAAATACTCTAAAACCTGCTAAAAGAGCTCCAACACAGTATGCTACAAAAGTAAGGCAATTTCGTAGCATACTTTCATAGCGCTTCAAAAATGCCATTTAACCTCAAAAATTTTGATTATTTCCTTTGGCATAGTCTTCATCATCCTTAGACACATCTCCCACATAAATTTTGCCTCTTGATAGCTACCAAAATTTGTTTAAAAAATAAAAAGAACATCTACAATAGTTTCGTAGCGTTTTGTTGTCCTTCAAGCCTGAGCATGCTACGAAACTGTTGAAAAGTGTTGAAATTCCAGATTTTTGTTTAACTTGAAAAAAGAACCTGATAAGTGCCAAAAACTTGTTAATAACATGCCATTAGCCTTAAAAACCATAAAAAAGCTCACCTTATGATCCTTGAGGCATTTCTTCCTCATTTATAATTGGGGTAGCTATTGGCTCTTCAAGCACTGTCATTTTAAGGCCTTTTTTCTCTAACTCTTATTGAATTATTTCAAGTTATTCCTGGAGGTCCTTAACCTGGTCTTTCGATCTTCTATTGGTGGATTTCAACTTTGTGTTCATCCTCCTGACATGTTTGTCCTCTTTCCTTGCTGGAATGGTCCATTTGATAAGCTGCTCTCTATTATCCAAAGTCTTGGACACAATGTCAACCTGTTCTTCCCAAATTACCTTCATCTTTTCAAACTGAATCTTCTCTACACTTTGTTTCCTTGCTTCTCTTTTCATAACATCAATTTCATGATTGGCCAATTTAAATAGTTCTTTAAGGAGCTGCAACTTTGTTTTTTTCCATCACCTTCTCTTTTCCTTTCTTTGTTTTGTTGATTTTATTTTTCTCTGTAGGTGATGAAAGATCAATGACCTCCAATGGTGGTTGGACTGTGACAGTAGGTGGTGGAAGTTATTTACTGCTCTCTAAAATATTCCTAGCTTGCCTTGTCATGGGATTTCTTGCTTGGAACATGAAACCTACATCCTCCCCCTCAAATTCTAATTTCTTTGTAGATTTAGCCTTTTTTAACTTCTGTCCACCTTCCTCTATGTCCTTAGCCTAGACTATAGGAGTTTCTTCTATGTCAATGGCATGTAAGATATCTTCAATATTTCCTTTAGCTATTGCTCTGTCATCTACAGCCATTGATTTCTTTTCTAAGGCCACTGTTTGGCTCCTTGTCCTCCTTTTTGTTTCATGTTTACTCACACATTGTTTTTGTTTTGCAGGTTTGATCGCTTTTGACTTCTGTTTTGCAGATGGGATATTTGGTGTGTAAAAACTCTATAATTGCTCTGTCTCCATCACAATTGGCTCACTTGGTTCTGCTCTTGCAGGTTCACTTGGTTCTGCTATCAATTTTTCACTCTGCTCTGCTGCTAATGGTGATGGAATTTTCCTAGGTTTAGGAGTTCTTGAAAGAGTAAGAGCATCCAATTCAAAACCACTAACAAAAAAGAATGAGGACCAGTCTCTGCCTAACCTTTTAAGTTCATCTAAAACCAATAACTTCATTAAACCATGATGAAATAATGAAGTCTCACTCCCCTCAAACTTTGCTTGGACCTTATCTGCCATTTTTGACAAACTTCTATGCAAATAGAAAGGAAGATCAAGGGAAATCTTATCAGTAAAGTGCATAAGTAATTTGAAATGATATGAGTATACTTTGTGGTATCTCCCTTCACAAGTAAAGTACTTTTGGATGATGAGCAGCAATTTTGAATAGTTTTCTTTTATGCAGCTCCTTGCAACAACATTGGTGAGATCCATTTCACTGTTTTCAGGTTTCATGAATTCTTTGCACTGCTCCATGTTAAACTTGAAACCTTTGAACTACTTCTCCCGTCCTCTTAGGATCCCTGTAGCAGTTGCAATAACGTCTGGTGTGATCGACAGATTTAACATTCCCACTTTGGTGGTTGTTCCAATGAAATTCAGAGCAAACTCTTTGGAAACCTGTGCATGGCGGCCTTGTAATTTATCACAAAACTGTAGGCAACTTATCCTTCTGAAAATTTCCACTGTTGTTGGGTATTCATTGATCAAATTCATGTATGCAGGTTCATATCTCAGGAATTGACCACCTTTGTTTGTCCTTCTTTTCTCTGCCATGGTTTCTTCAATGTCTTCACAACCTCACTTGATTAATTGCAACCTCGCTTGATGATGCTCAATGTAAACCTTTGAAAACAAAAACCACAACTTTGGCTTAGTGCACTAGCTCTCCAGATCTCAATATCATGCAAGAAGGAATGAGAAATGAGAAATGAATGAATTAGGAAAGGATTTGAAGTTTTGATGTCTCCTCATGACCTTATGATGACTCATACATACCTAAACTCATCATGATGACTGCAGACCTAAGCATGTACCTTGATTTTATCCCTTCATGACTCGAATAGCATCTAACCTACCCTTTTCCAACGATTTTCTAACACCTAATAGCTAGACTAACAAGACAGATAGGAAACCGTGCTTTCGTAGCATTTCTAGTGCAAATTTGATTGTTTTCGCTACGAAACTATCAGTAGTTTCGTAGCGAAAAGTGACTTTTCACAGTGTATTTCGCTACAAAACTGTGGTTTCTTGGCTAAAATGGCATATTCGGTACAAAAACCTTGGAAATTGAAATTAGTCAGAAAATGATGAATGATGTGACATGAGGGAGTTTGAAAATGAGTGGGTTTAGATCTTAGGGTAATATTTCCCTTGACCAAGCATAAAAAATGAATCCTACAACCTAATTTTTTGACACATGAACCTATATAACCTTGTCAAATAATGCTTCATTTTTTTGGGTGATAACATGTTGTAACATCGAAAGGAATATAATGAAAAATCAAGCTGGTAGTCTCAGTTTTGGGATCCAAGGGAAAATATTTGTATATATATGTTTTAAGTTTTATGCTCTCGCTATTGTTTATTTTATGTTTTAAGAGTTCATTTGCAGATAATTTCTCTACAGGGTTCAAACCTACACAATCAATATCTGTGAACACCTTGTCATCATCCCTACACAAATCCCTAAGCATGACTCTTTCAAATCCTTGATTTTATGAGTCTGACTTCTTCAAAATTGTGTTTTTAAGGCCCAACGTACCCTGGCCCTTTAGGGACCTAGGTTCAGCAGTAGGTTTCTCCATTCTACACCCGTATTGATCAACAACATGTTGTCCCTTGTTGGGTGTGTGCTAATTCTAGAAAGTCTGGAAAAATAAAAATAATATCGAAGCTCCCTCCTCCAGAAGCTTCCAGGCGTTGTTTCAACCACTTACCTTGGATAATAACTTCAAATCCTATCTAATCCTACCTTGGAGATTTCACCTCTTATCCCTTGAGCTCATCCTCCCATCAAGAGTGGATATCAAGCCTAGATTGGTAAATGGATAAGAATTCATAAACTACCACACCCTCCTATAAATCTAAAACCATTTACAACATCAAGGTTGGATTTTCGACATTTATCATGCCCTCATGCTACTACCTTGAATCTAAGAGAGTCATCATCTTCATGCATTAGCGTGACATTGAGGTGTTCTTTGTAACGAGTAAGGACAAGTCAACTTGGGGAGATGTCTATAAGATCAAATACTATTTTTTGATTTTTGGGTAGCATCAGATGTGCCAAAACCCAGAAATCATTTGGAGAAATTCCACCCAGAGTGAAAATTATTCAAATAATCAATTATTGTTAATGGAACCTAAGTTAAAACTTAGGGAATTAAAATAATTAAAGTGAATTAATTTAAATATGGGTGAGAAGCTACTAAGTGAAGAGGATCAAGTCTGTTTTAATCTTAGTCGTTGATTAAATATTATATTATGATAGTTGATTTATCAACTAGAAAATTATAAATGAAGACTTGTCGGTTAGTTGGAGATAAGTCGAGCAAATACTCAATAACCCGAGGGAAGTCGTTACTCCAAGAGAAGAGTTTGATTTCAGAGGGAGAGTTGCAGGGTGAAGGAAGAGGAGGGTTTCAACAACATTTAGATACTGAGAATGAGGGATGCAAAGTAGCAGAGAGATAGTGCGGGGGATAGCGCAGAGAGGTAGCGTAGCTGAGGACGTAGAGGTGACGCAGCGGAGATTGAAGGGTCTCCAAGGTGTCAAAATTTCTCCAGTGATTGGAGGGAAATTATCTTAGGTGTTTTCATGAATGTTTCTCCATGATTCTACAAATCATTCCTTGTAAAGAGATTGTTTCTGAAGAATAATAAATAAACCCTCATATGTTGCACCGGTTTTCCCTCATTGGGTTTTTCCAGGGACAATTGTGCAAAAACAACTGTGTTGATGTGATTGAATCTTATGCTTTCATTTCATTGTTCGTTTCTTTATTTAATTATGTGATAACTTCAGTAGAATTTATTTCGTTGTTTACTGAAGGGTTTTGTAAATAAATTATTGAGAAATATAAGTAGGAGAAATAAACCAGTTACTGTAGTAGAATTTGAAGTTAGAAATTTTCACATGGTATCAGAGCAAATATCGGGCAACAGGGTTGGATATTCTGCAATTAGTTTTGGTCTTGATGTCGTTGGAGAAACAACTCGAAGGGGCTCACGCAATTCTCCCGGGAAAGAGGAAATCATGAAAGATATGATGGATCACGAAATTTCTGTATTGGCTTCCAGATGGAGAAGAAGTTGCTTGTTTGTCAAGCTCTACTTCCTCTGGGGTTTGGTATATTGATATTGAGGCTTCTGTGCACTTGATGGGAATACACGAATATTTCTAGAGCTACCAAGAAGAAAAGATATATTTCCAAATCACCATGGGAAATAAGGCTAAATGTATTCTTGTTGGATTGGGGATGAAATTTATTTCTCTATATCAGTTATAAAACAAGGGCTATGATGTATACTTCATTGGAAAGAAAGTATATGTCAAACACCCTAGTTGGAAGAGGAAGGCCCAAATTGGGAAACAAACTGTATAAGTTACAGCTAGAATATCCAATGGCACTTATAGGTAGTCACGATGAAAAATATTTGAGTGAACTATGGCACAAAAGGATGGGGCACTTACACCATGGGGCTCTAAGAATTCTCAGAGAAACCATTACAGGAGTTCCAGAATTAAGCACCAAACAATATGATGTTTGCAAAAGGGTGCATACTAGGCAAGTACGCCAAAGCATCTTATTCCATAAGTAACAATAGGGCAAAGAGTGTTTTGGGATTAATACACTCAGATATCCATAGACCTATGTCCACAAGATCTCTCAGTGGTGTTGAATATTTATTCACCTTCAGTGATGACCATTCCAGGAAGACTTGGATCTACTTTCTAAAGACCAAGGATGAGGTCTTTGATCGATTCAAAGAGTTTAATGCTCTAGTTGAGTATCTGATAAGGAAGAGTATAAAAGTGTTGCGTTCAAACAATGGTGGAGAATAATTGATAAAAACTTCATTGAGTTCTATGCAAGGGAAGGCATCAAAAGAGAATGGACCGATCCAAATAATATGGAGTAGAATGGGGTTGCAGAGAGGAAAAATAGAACTATTGTTGAAGTAGCGAGGGCAATGTTTTATGATTAGGATATGCCCAAATTTCTATGGGCAGATGCATGCAACATAGATGTGTATTTTCATAACATGATTCCTCACAAGGCACTAGGTAAGAATACACCGGAGTGTGTCTTCACTAGAAGAAATCCAGAAGTGAGTCATTTTAGGATCTTTGGGAGTTTGGCATACTGCCATGTACCTGAAGAAAAGAGAAACAAGTTGGATCAAACAGTAGAAAAAGAATATCTGGTGGGATATAGAGAGAATTCTAAGGCATATCGAATCTACATTCCTGATAGTAGGACAGTAGTAGTATGATGGGATGTAAAGTTCATGGAGGATAGATCTTTTAGGAAATCCTAAGAGATGCCTTTCGAAAGTAGGCAGAGGATGATCTATTGGTTTAGCCACTTCGACCAATCGAAACCAGCACCAACACTTCTCCAAGGCATAAGAATAGGGAAGTATCACCGCAGGAAGATTCACAGGAGGAGGAGAAAGAATATCCACCCACTACCAGTGGAATAATGAGCCAGGAATTACAACAAATACTAAGGGATGAAGAGGATTCCATTGGAGCTCCTAGAACCGAGAAAAGGCAGTGTAGACAACCAGACATATACCAAGATTTGGTAGCTTGGGTTCGAGAACCCTCTAGTTTTTATGAGGAAATTCAATATCAAGTGTGGGTAGATGCTACGGTGGAGGAATACAGTTCCATTATAACCAATGATGTCTGGGAAGTGGTACCTATACCTCAGTACAAATCGGTTGTAGGTTCGAGATGGATCTACAAGATCAAGTATGATGCAGATGGCAATGTGGAAAATTACAAAGCCAGGTTCGTCTCTAAGGGGTATGCTCAAAAGGAAGGAATAAAATATGAAGAAAAATTTGCCCCAATAGCCAGGTATACTTCTTTCAGATGCGTGATATCCCTTGTAGTGCAGATGGGGTGGGAGATTAACTAGATGGATGTCAATATTGCCTTCTTGAATGGGGTGATAGAAGAAGAAGTGTACATTGAACAACCAGAGCGCTTTGATACATATGAGAAGAAAATTAATGCATATAGGCTTAAGCAAGCACCTATAGCTTGGTATGGTCGGATTAATGGTTACTTACAGAAGACGGGATTTGTCAAGAGTGAAAGAGATCTTAATCTCTACTATCTGACAGTAGAGAATGAGCCTCTGATACTAATATTATATGTAGATGACTTGTTTCTGACAGGTTAATATTGGCTCATCAAGGACTGTAAGGAGAACCTGGTAGCAAAATTTGACATGAAGGATTTGGGTATGATGCATTATTTCTTGGGGTTATAAGTTTGGCAACAAAAGGGTGAAATATTCCTTGGACATATGCTACATAAATTCTGAAGAGATTTAGGATGCAATATTGTAGACCCATGGCTACTCCAATGATTACCAAATAGAAAAATATTGATGTGTCTGATGACAAAGAAGTAGGCCCCACCTTGTACATACAACTCATAGGATCTATTAAGTATCTAGTCAACACTAGGCCATACATCTGCTATGCGGTCAACACCCTCAGTCAGTTCATGGTGGAACCAAAGAGGGCACACTGGGCAGCATGCAAGCATGTTCTTAGATATATACAGAGAATAATCGATCATGGATTAAAGTACATATGAGGAAATGACATTACACTAAGTGGATTCATTGATGCAGATTGGGTAGGAAGTTCAATAGACCAGAAAATTTCCACAGGGTATTGTTTCAGTATTGGATCAGGAATGACCTCCTAGTGCAGCAGGAAATATAAATCCATAGCATTGAGCTCAGCTGAAGAAGAATATATGGCAGCCAACATGACTTTATGTGAAGCCAAATGGCTTAGAAAGATGCTTGTGAATATATGTAGGAGAAATATTGAAGTGAACAATATTTTGTGTGATAATTAGAGTTGTATCAAGCTCTTTGAGAATACAATTTTTCATGATTGGTCGAAACACATTGATATCAGGTGTCACTTTATCAGACACTGTGTCTAGTGGGGATTAGTACAGTTATAGTACACTCCTATAGGATAACATGTGACAAACATTCTCACCAAGGCCCTTGGGAGAACAAAGTTTTTTTTATTTCAAGGAGAAGATGGGGATGGTTGAGAATATGTTTCACTAGAAGCAGATAATGCATCACTTGAGAGGGAGTTGCAGTACATATGCAACAACAAAAATGGTAGTGTTGGGGGAAGTAATATAGCAGTAGCGCAACAGATGAGGGGTAGTAGTTCGAGCATCAACAATGCAGAGAACCGATTTCGTGGATCAGGGTAATGCTTCTAGTGGGAAGTATTGCTATAGCACATCCCTCGCTAAGAGGGAGTGTTTATTTTTGGGTAGCATCGGATGTGCTCTAGCTCCAAAATTTTGTGGAGGCGGTAGAACACATGAGATCTCCAAGACCCATAAATTGTTTGGAGAAATTCTATCCAGAGTGCAAGTTATTCAAATAATTAATTATTTTTAATGGAACCTGAGTTAAAAATTAAGGAATTAAAATAATTAAAGTGAATTAATTTAAATATGGGTGAGAAGCTTATAAGTGACGAGGATCAAGTTTGTTTTAATCTTAGCCGTTGATTAAAGATTAGATCACGACCATTGATTTATCAACAAGAAAAGTATAAATGAAGACTTGTGGGTTAGTTGGAGATAAGCCAGGCAAATACTTAGCAACTGGAGGGAAGTCTATACTCCAAGAGAAGAGTTCAATTTATAAGGGAGAGTTGCAGGGTAAAGGAAGAGGAGGGTTTCAGCAACATTCAGAGACTGAGAAGAAGGGATGTAGAGCAGTAGAGAGACAACGTAGAGAGGCAGTGTAGCTAAGGACGCAGTCCTAATGCAAAATAGGATGCAGAGGTGATGTAGTGGAGATTGGAGGGTCTCGAGGGTGTCAGAATTTCTCTAGTGACTAGAGGAAAATTATCTCATGTGTTTTCATGAATGTTTCTCCATGATTCTGTAGATCATTCCTTGTAAAGATATTATTGCTGAAGAATAATAAATAAACCCTCATCTGCTGCACCAGTTTGCCCGCAATGGGTTTTTCTGGGGACAATTGTCGAAAAACATCTGTGTTGATGTGATTGACTCTTATGCTTACATTTCAATGTTATTTTCTCTATGTAATTATGTGATAACTGTAGTATAATTTATTTCATTGTTTACTGAAGGGTTTTGTAAATAAATTATTGAGAAATATAAGTAGGAGAAATAAATCAGTTACTGCAGTAGAATTTCAAGTTAGAAATTTTCACACTATTCTTGGTTGTAAACTCTCTCCTATTCATATTAATACAAAGAGTATACCATTTTACTATATATGTTATGTTATGTTTGCATTAATGTGTTTCAATTCTTTGTTGATCCATTGAATAGAGTAATTGGATAATGCTACATAGATGTTGTAGATGTTTGGTTTGTTATGATTGTTTGTGTAGGTTCTAATTATAGATATTAGAGCTACGACTGGAGCTTACAAACCGAGAGGATATTAAAGCTTGTGATGGATTCCAAGTAAGCCTCTTTCCATTCTTCAATTTCTCTAAGGGAAATTTTATATTCTTTGCTTTTTGTTGTTCTAGAACAATCCACTAGGTCTAGGGAAGATACTTTTGTCCATAGTCGTAAATTCTGCATAACAAATTGGCGACTCCACTAGGGATTGTTTATTTCCCTTAGTGGTTTCCTTTTACTGAGTACTTTTTTCACTTATTCAACAAAACTCCATTGCCTCACTCAGCCTGAATTGACACTAGGAATACCTTTCATCGAGCTTCATTTTTTTTTTTTTTTTTTTTTTTTTTTTTTTTTTTTTTTTTTTTTTTTTTTTTTTTTTTTTTTTTTTTTTTTTTTTTTTTTTTTTTTTTTTTTTTTTTTTTTTTTTTTTTTTTTTTTTTTTTCAGAACTTGGCCTTTAACTTGATAAATGCTCCCCGTGGTCTAGAGACAAAGTGTTGCAGTGCTCCTTGGTCTTCTCTACACCTGTGTTGCAGAGCACTGGTAACATGTTTGCACCTATGCTGACCCATGTTTCATGCAAAAAAATTCTGTTTCATGGTTTTCTCTTGGATTAACTTTGTTCTAGTTGGTCCTCCTTGTGTCCCTGAGTGTGTCCTCGTCTTTCAGAAGCCTTCATCTTGTTTTCTTTTGGTTTTTAGTGCCTATGATAATAAATTATTTATATTTTGGTTTTATCTTGTCAATTAGGTCATAATAAAATTGATTTCTTGAAGAAATTGGTGTTTCAGTCATCATTCTGAATAGTTTCTTGTATCAGTGATTAGGAAAATATCTTAGTTTTCATCTGAAAAATTAAGTGGAATTAAAAATAAAAATATTATGCATCGTGCATTGCATCTAGGGTTTTGTGTGTGAAATTGGAATTAAGAACCGTTGTATAAAGGGAATTGGCTAACAATATTATTTGTTGCATCTTGTATGTTGTGTATTCTTTGTTCTCTTCCCTCCCATACATAGATTTTCATTGAAAAGGAAATTTTCATTCTATCATGCTATATTTCATTTTTAGGATATTCATGTGAAATTCATGGTGAGCCTTGAAAACCGAAACTTAATTCAAGATAAACTTTAAAATTTACATAATCAATCTTAAGGATCATTTGAAACATTAATGCAAAAATCTAGAGGTCTAGGATAGAGTCGTGTTTCGATGTCTATAAACATAGGAGCTGTTATTTTTTGCCAGTGTTTCATTATGGGGTTGATATCCCATTCCATAGATGTAAGTGTATCAGATCATTCTCCACATACCTTCGGGTATATTGGATGGTGCTCCACGCATGAAAAGTATATGGGAATTCTGTCATCAAATGGTTACGTATTAGACAACACTAACACAAACTGCACTTCCATGTACCTTCAAGTATGTTTTGTAAGTCCATCATAGGTTGTTATCCTCACCATAGTTAACCAATTCGGCCACCATGTAGACTATGATACATTGAACACAACATTTAGGGATATTTCCTACCTGTACGTAAATCCTTGGTTTACCAAGGTGGTATATTGCAGTTAAAAGTTGCTTGGTATTCTGTTTTTTCCTAGCTACCCCTTTTTTATTTATTTTTGTTGTTAATTTATAAAATCAATTAATTGATCATGGATCAACATCCTTAATGTGGGACACCTCCTTAGTGGATCTTAGGTTGGGACTAATGGCAATAGTTTCAGAGTCTACCAATCAAGGAAACACCTCTAACTGGAGTCTTGGTCCTTTTCCTTCTTTTGGAAATATTCACACTCATTATATCGCAACGTTGTCCCTTCCCAGATATTCCGTTGGTTTACCAGTTTGGTTATTTTCAACCTCCTTGGTTTTGAATGTCAAAACTTCTTCTCAACCAAGTTCTCCTCCACCTGAACAACATCAACCTCAAGTTGATCATAAAGTTGACCTTTTTCCTTCTTCACATGTTGTTTATTCATCCCTTTCTTCCTCCTTACCTCGTGAAAGTCTTGATTCTAGTAACTATAAATCTAAGAAGAAGGATAAATGGAAGAAGAAGAGGATGTTATGCAACCAGCTCGAAAAATGAGAAGAAAAGATAGATCAACGACCTAAAAAATAGTCTCTTCAAGGGGGAACCTCCTTTACATTACATAAATTAAAAATTCTTGGATGATTCAAATGACAAGACCTCCTTGGTATATATATGAGTCTAAGGGGTCATAATATAATGAGAGTCTACATAACAATAATAATGTAAGGGAACAACAATAACAGCAGTGGGCTTCTATGGGGCACAACAATAAAAATAGTGGGATCCTATGGGGCACAACAATAACAACAAGGGGGATACATGTGAAAAATAATTAAAATAAGGGGGATACATTGACAATAACAATAAGGGGAATACATTGACAATAACAATAAGGGGAATACACTAATATTATAAGCACCTAACATGCCCCTCTCCTTCAAAAAAGTGTTTTCCTCAATGCTTGTGTAGTTTCAAATGCTTCTGTATAAAATTCTCATCCTCCTAGGTCGAATCTTCAATAGGTAAGTTCTTCCACTTAATGAGATACTATGAAATTTATCAATTTCATAGTTGACAAGTTCTTGTTTTCGTGACTGCTTTAGGCTCAAATATGATTTTTCCTTCTTCATCAAGTTTTGGAAACATTGTTTGAATTGGGATCTTGTCACCGATAACCTTCTTTAACCATGAAACATGGAAAAATGGGTGTACTCAGGAAGATGCAGGCAACTGCAATTTGTATGCCATAGTACCATTCTTTTGCAACAACTTGTAGGGACCTGTTGATACCTCAAAAATCGATGCACAACATTGGGGGATAACCACCCGATCGAGGACTTGAAAACTATCCCTTTTCCATTTGGAATAGTAGCTCCAACTAGGGATGATGGGACAAATTTCCCAATTTATAATTTTGATGGATGTATGGTATTGATAACTAACTATGACATGGATGAATGGGAGTGACAAGAAGCTAAAGGAGTATATATATACCTATCCCTATCCCGGGATGAATTATGTTTCTCTTATATGCGATCTTAAAAGATTATCTTAAGCGAATGTAAATGAAGATTCATCAAACACTTATAGAAATGAAAGACGATTTAAGTTAATTGATTTGATTAAATAGTTAATCAAATCAATTGATTAAGCATATATTGGATTTAATAACTGCATGTATTGTATTGTATTTAAAAATGGAAATCTAAGCATGTTCAGAAGTGAATTAATGTTGGATTGTATTAAAGAGATACATATAACAAAACATCATAAAGAAATTTAACTATTATTCACATAAACAGAACATTAATATAGAGATAAAAGTACCATGTATATTTTAGCTCTGCTCATGAGAAAACAGTCCTTGGTCCAATATTTTCTATTAAGAGAACTTTAAGAGTACAAAATTGCAACTTCTTCAAAGACTTGTTCACAAAATTTCAGGACCCTTTCTTCAAAGACATGAAAGGGTCTATATAGTAAAATAAAAAGTACAAAAATAGCAAATACATAAAGTGATGAGGAGGTTTAAACAACTCTCCAAAATAAGTGAAATAAAAATAGAAATAGAGTTTAATGGGTGACTTGCTTCAAGAGTGTGGTGTTGTTCAATGTGGTCATTCGTTGCTTGAGCTAAAGGATATCTAACATGGCCTGTGTTAGTGTCCAATATTCAGTGATCAAAATTTACTCTTTCAAATTTGTTTAGTAGTGGTCCTAGGTAAAAAATTTATATTTCCAAGTCAGTTTTCAAATAAAATTTTGCTTGTTGGATATGTCTAGTTTTTTAAAACCTACTCCCTCCAGTATATTCATGGTCATTTTCATTTCATGAGTCATGTTCACCATTATCATCTAGAGTCTTAGGTCAGTCACCATGTTTTCACCTAGGTCAATGTCTATGTGTCTTTCATTTTTCCATCATAAATGTCCAAATTTTGTCATAAAGAAGGCGAAAAAAGGGTCATTTCCATCATACAAGTTATCTTCTTTCAAAATGTTTTTACATTGTCAAATTATTCAAAAAATCAAAATGTCCCTAAAAAAGGTCATATTTTCACTGAATGACAAAAAGGGTGCTTTATTGATGTTATAAGAGGAAAAAGTCACTTCCTAAATTCATTTTATCCTCTTTTGCTCGATAAAGTTCATATATCACCTTCAGAATACTCTATCACTGCCAAAGGTGGAAGAAACCCAAAAAAAATTATAAGAAAACTCACTCTTCTACGTTTTTGTAAGCAGCGCGACATTTCTGGGGGCAATGCGACGTTTCTAGGAGGTGGAGCTACGCTCCTTCCACAACGCTACGTTTATGCCAAAATTGCTACATTTTTAGGTTTCAACCTCCAAATTAGCTACTCAAGCCTCAAAAAAAGTATGCAAACCTTCTGTGGCATCCAAAATCAGTAAGTGGACACTTCAAATGCCTTTTTCAAGTCAATTTATCAATGAATGAGTTATATATCTCCTTAGGGTTTTGCTCTACTACGTTTTAGGGTTTCTCTTTCTTGATTAGTTTTACCAATTAAAGACCCTTTTCCCCCCATCTAAAACCTTCACTTATCCTCCACAAACCATACCCCAATACCCCCTATCACTCATAGTCCCCTTTACCCTTCTTCCATCAAAACCCTAAATCCCACTACATTCCACAAGAAAATTGGAAAATTCCTTTGTTTTCCCATTTTGGTCCACCTCCCCATACCTATTTCAAAAAATTTCACTTGTATCCTCGAGCTAACACATCGCCCTACCTCCTCAAATTTTTTTGGAAATTTCCTTAACCTCCTTATACCTCATCACAACCCCTAAAGTCACGCTATCCATATCCCCTGTTTTTCCAAATTCATTGTCACTACCCACTCATTTCATCTAGGATGGATTCATCATGTTCATAAGTAATATGGAGAGTGAGAAGAAGGCACACAATGGAGGCCACCATTCTAGGTTTGAGCCATCCATATTGCAAGAACTTAATGTTTGAGATTCTGTGAGAAAATCATGGAGGTAGGCTGTCATGCCCAATTGACTACCCTTTTTGCCACTAACTTCAGCAGATACAAGGCCATCATAGCAGGCATTGAATTCACTCTATCAACAGAGGGCGTCACATCGGCAATAGGGGCCATCACATCAACAACAGGGATTCAAAATGAAGGAGAAGTCTGGTTCAAGGGCATGAAATTGGACCTTGAGAACTACCCAATGTTCCTAAAACCTCATTGCTAAGATGAATGATCAGGAGATCAAGTCCCTTGTAGAAAAATGCTCAAAAATGAAGTTGCCCAGAATTGGTCCGAACCAGATCGTCTGGAAACAACTCGCCAAAAATATCCTGTAGCCGTGAACGACACTCAAATCCGTTGCGGTATGGAGGAGATATTGCATTTTGAAATCGCCCAATAACCTCTAATGTTGAATGGGTTCATGATTTTAATGTGGAGAAATATTTTTAATATATTAAAATTTAATTAATGTTTTATATATATTAAAAATTTAATATTTTATTTGATTTAAAAAATCATATATTATATTAATATTTTATATATATATATTAAATATTAATTAAATTAAAATATATATTAATTATATTAATTAAATTCATATTAGTTTTAAAACCCAAATGTTTAAAGTTTGTAATACGTGGTTTTTAAAAAAAAATCCAAGCATAAAGTCATGGGTACGTTATGTATTGTTTTTTTAAAGATCACGTGGGCTATTCAAATATGGTGGAGCGGAGTTTAATGCTCATGGTTAAAGGTATTACGTGGGTTTTAAAATGGAGGAGCACGTGTTTCAATACAGGTGGTAAGCGGAGGAGTTAAGGCCTAACCGCCGGCCCCAACGGTGCATGTGGCCACAACTGAAGAATTAAATGCCAGCATTTAAAATTCCACTGAATTTGGAGCGTGCCCACCAATTTAGGCGGATTTTCCAGATTAGCTCCAGTTAACTAAACTTAACTTGAGTGTTTTTAGGGGGGAGACTGGCAGTTAGTAAATATGGCATATATTTCAGATGGGAAGTCCTTTTGGGACGAATTTTTTTTTGATTTTGGGGTATTGAATCATTCTGGAGCTGTTGGGAGTGTTTGCAGAGCCATCAGGGTGCTCTATCAGTAATTTTACCAGCGATTTTGGTCGTGGAGCCACTAGGGCCTAAGGAAAGATTAGCTGTTTTGGACTATCCTCATCCAATGGAGGTGATTGAATAGTCGTTTTATACTGATTTCAGCCTTCTGTATCTGAATATGTAGCTTATTTTTCCTTTTGAGGCTTTCTATACATTGTAATTCACATTTTGAGCATTTAATGAAAGAGGGAAAAGCCTAATTAGAGGTTTTTGGACCTAGCAGAGGTAGCCCAAGAGAGGGGTGAACTGCTTAAACAATTGCTTGCTGTCATACTGTGTATTTTTACTGCATTATTTCAGATTCTTCTAATTTAAACAGTAACTTTTCATAAGTACACTTTTCCTAATCAAGATTATACAGTGAACAAAACTTATTAGTTCATCTTCAAACCACTTTCCTTCATTTGCAGAATACGTCAACTTGCCTATTCACACAATAAATTCGGATTAATGAATACTTTGCACATAAAAAAATGCTTTCATTGATCGGATCTATTACAGTGATTACATTTTATTTCTTTAGGCAGAGCCAGTTTGTGGGCCAGGTAGCCTCTGGTTTCATCCTATCTAGTAAAGGTGAAATAACCAGTAAAAGCCCCTTACTGTCAATCTCTGTATGAGAAATACTTTGCTCTCACAATTTCAGATCAATGAACCTAAACATGTTTTACCTTTAAAGCATTTACTTGATAAGTATTCCCCATTAATGAAGCTAATTATGAAATATTTTACATGCGAGGGGAGATTTTCAAGACTATACCAATACCATGTTAGGTTACTAATGCATTTCACAACCACCAAATCACTCAATTTGTCTAACTATCTATTCAATTGTTTAGTTAAGATGACAGAAAAGGTGTAGAGAAAAGGTAAAAATCCTCATCCTAGTCTATTCCACCATGGTTTGGTAAAGTTGATTTTTCTGTACCAACTCTCAGCAAACAATATGGCCTGGGATGCTCTCATGGAGAAAGTAGCATCAACGCCTGCTACTAGTCCACCTATTGTTCATAACACAATATCAACACAACCAAAGGAGGTTGGATCTTCAAGTAGGCATGTAGAGAATTCAAAAGCACCTAGGGTTGAGATTAATCAAACCTATGAGAATGGTAAGAGAATAGTTTTTTATCCTAATACCATCAAAGGTGTATTAGCACCTGAAGATACACTTGATAGAAGACAAACAATGGATAACCCACGTAGTCATGATGGTGAGTCACCATTGCAGCACCATGATGAAAAAGCGCCCTTAGAAGTTGAAATGGAAGAATAGGAGAAGGATAAGTTAGTTGAGGAAAACATAAAGGAGAAAGTTGAAGAAATAGCAGAGTTGAGGGAGGTTTTCTCAATGGAAAATTCTCAGATCACATAACTACATCAAGAGAACTTTCAGTTAAAGGTGAAAGTACTCCTCCAAGACAAGCCAAAGGTACATGTTGAGGCAGATAAAGGAAAAGGAAAAGAACTAGTAGATGATCAACTAGAGGATGCAAAAGTTAAAACAAAAAGAAGGAGACCAAGGATAAGAGGCCTCAAGAGGGTGCTTCAGAAAAAAGAGAATCAACTCCTAAATCAGGTTGGAAAAATTTTTATGAACTAATTCTTGATGAAATCAATCAAGATAGAGAGTATTGGCTTGAAAGGGTCAATGGAAACCTTGAGAAGCTTCTAAAGAAAGATAAAAAGAAAAATAACCTCCAGATACATATGGCAAATCACTATTGCGCTAGAAATTTTTTTTCCCAAATCAGGCTCAAACAAGTGAAGAAAAAGATTAAGGAAGCTCAAATGAAGCTCAAAGAGAAGGATAACTTAGAAATACTTGTTGAGGCATCCATTTTTGTTTAGCCTATCATCCACAAGTGTCACAAAACAAATTTTGATCAATTTTGAGCATTTTTTTTATTTTTGATGATTTTTGGAAAATTCTGAAAATTTTGTCTCCATAGAAGCGTTGCGCAGTGACGTGACGCTTTCTCTCAGTGCATCCAAATGAAGAATTTATTATATGGATGAATTCATATTGATCATTACATACCATATGTGAACTTTTTTTTCCATTACAATCTCTTGTTTTGGAGAAAAACTCAAAAAACTTTGTTATTTTCATGCTTCTGCCAATGTTTTTGAATAGGTGTGACACTTTTGGAGTGAGGTTGGGAAATTCAAATTTTGGAGGTCTTCCTGTGGGTTTTTTCTCAAAATTAAAGGTGAATTGGAAAGTATACTCATCTGGATACTCAACCCAACCTTCAGACTTGCATTTGGAAACTTTTAAGTGGGTCAAAATCACCCTAGAATAGGCGTGATGTTTATGCCAGACATGCGCGACGCTTCTGCTAAAGGCGCTAGGTTTCTGCATTGGATTCCTTTCAAACAACTGTCATGCCAGGAAAACTCCAGAATTCGATGCTATTTTTCCCATGAGGTTTCATTTGATGTATTTGAGTTTGTTTTTGCCTCGATGATGAGGAAACATGTAATTTAGTGAAGGGAACACACACTCCTAGTCTTTAGCTAAATTTCAGGGATTAGTTTCTAACTTCCCTAAATTCTAGAAAGTGACTCATATGATGTAATTATGATGCTTTTTGGATAGTACTTAAACCCTATGAGGTTTCATGAACTCTATTTTCTATAATTAGTCCACCTCAAGTCTTTTTAGAGGTTGGATAGTTGTTGTTTGTAGTGGAGCTATTGTACAAGTTTTTGTTAATGAAATCAAAGACATTGTTGCAAACATAGTGTTGAGACTCCAGTGGTATTCCTTTGAGCATTTTTTTTCTCTGTAAAATTATCATCTTGAATTTTATTCTATCCATATTTCACATATATGCTTATTTATGTTAAATATTATGAGTTTATAGACAGAAAGCATGCTTTCCATGCTTTGTTTTTATAAGATTTACATGAACATGTCCTTGCTCTTATAATGAATGAATTTATTTTAATGCTCATTTTGACTCTCTCTCTGTTCACCCTACACACAATGACAAATTAAGCATGATTCTAAGCTTACCTACCTGGCCTCACCCTTAACTCTACAATATAGCATTTGAAATCTGACTTAAACCCTAGACCTAGTTTCCTAACTGTCATTCCTATCCAGCAAAACTCCAAACAAACAAAAACCCTAATCTACTGAGCATCATAACTAGCCTAAAACATTATATTCAGTCATCCCTTTGGCTAAAAAGTGACATTGAGAGAGCCCTCTTTGGTCTTGGTAGGGCTAGCTACTTGACCTAAAGGTTGGCTTGTGGTTACCTTCCTTCAGCTCCATTCTGAGCCTTGGGAAGCATGGGGAAGTGATAATAGGTTGAACATAAAGAGGTTGGCCTGGTCTGATGCGTAGTTATCCTGTGTAGACCACATCTGATAGAGGAGGTGTCATGTGGGATGAGGTGTCAATTAGGAAGCCCAACATCAACCATTGAATATGTAGCTTAACTAAGTACTTCCAATACTTGTCCCAATCTAGATTTTCTAATTTTATGATGTTTTCATCCTTTGTCTTTGACATCTCTTGCCATTGCTTCATTAATTATTTCACAACAGCGAGAGAACCAGGTGGGCATTTATCAATTAAATTGACAGTAATGAAATTGTTTCTGACTGTTTCGATAATATTATTGGCAACATCTCTTGCACTGGATATCGCCCTTTATGTCTATTTTCATTGTATGTCCCAATCAGTGAATAAAATTTCCTTCTTTGAATCCTCAATCCTAGGTAAATTGGTCTTTCAGTCATCTGCAGTATCCTGCCAAGTGATAAAATGAGAGAATTTGTCATCGATTTCGTCAAATTTGATCATCTGGTCAGCTACTTGATTCAACAGTGAATCACTTTTCTCACACAGTTCATTGATGTTAGTAAATATTTGACAAAATATCACTTGTTGTTGAGCCAACAAAGTGTCAAGTTCCATGTCTTATTTTTTGAAATCGTCCACCTTTGGATTATCCTTTAACTATTCCACTATAAATTGTAGTTGGTAAATTTGAGCATCCTTGGCACCAATGTCAAATTGTTGTTGTAGCTTTAATTGATCTTGCTTTGCTAGAGCTGTGACACTTGGGTTTGCAATTGATGGTTAATGCTTTGTTTCTCTGTCAGTAACTCTTGTTCTAGTTGTAGGATTCTCTCATCCTTTTCTTTAATCAATTTTTTGACTTTTGTAGCTTTTTCAATTGTAGCATATGTATAAGCACCTACAAATTGAGTCAACCTTGTCAGATCCTGAGATGGATATGCTTGAGGATCCTTCCATACTATCTCCATGGTCACATCACCAGGAATTAAAGCTTGTGATTGTTCAAATCTCCTCCTTTTTCTTTTTCTACTCATTGTAGCCTTATGTTTGGGGTTGTAGAAGATATCTAAAGGAGGGATCTCTTCTATTTTTAATACAATTTCATATGTTGGGTAGGTCAGGATGAATTCAACTCCTTTTGTGTTAACATATTTTTCAGTAGACCCAACAGTGAACATGCTTTGACTTTTTTCTTGAGGTGTTTGGACTCTCTCTTAAGGATCAATGATCATCACCTCTTGATCTCCCTTAAGATGCTGAAGTGAAAAAAGTTCCTTCTCAAGTTAAAATACTCCAGAACACTTGGAATACAAAGATATCCATGAGGATACAAATATTATATTATAAAAGATATGAGATAGATTATTGAATGTTACAAATGAGGCCTACTTATATACCTACGCAGGTGCCTCTTCACGAAAGGTCATGTCTTATCAGACATGACCTCTCAGCCTAATTACTAATTAACTAATTTATCATTTATTTACATTATTTATTCATTACATTGCCTTCCCCTAAAAAAGCTTCGTCCTCAAATCTTGTTGATGAAAGGCCTCGATTTCTTTTCCTGCTACAAACATCTTCATCTTCTCGGCTTGGGGCAGTCATCCTTATCGATACCAGTTGATATGATCCTCTAAGTGACAAACAAAACTATTGCACTAGGAATGGATCGGACCATCCTAAATCAATCTTCTGTGGAATCTTATGATGACTGGCAACTTGTGATGATTTGTTAGTATTCTTCAGAATATCAGCTTGCTTCTATTTTGAATACATAGCTTGGTTGAGTTGTCTGCTCCCGTGATTTGGATGTCGATAAGGAACTGTATTGGTTTGACTTTGATTTTCTTTTGTTGAGGATGTTATTGAGTAGGTTACAGAACCTTCACTTAGAATGTTCCTCATTCGTCTGGCATATAAGTTTGTTTCTTCTGCAACTTGCTTGTCGTCCTCTTCAGTAGAGACATTTACTAGATCAACGTTCCATTTGTCTTCAACTTGAACTTCGATATTTGAAGATTTTGATGCTTCATTTTCGACAAGTTGTTGCACCTTGTTTTCCAACGACTTCTTATCCTTCTTTAGCTTCTTAATTTGCGTTAGCAATTTTTCATTGTGGTCCTTAAGGTGAGCAACTTCTTCATTCTTGTTAGTTGTGATTTTGTCAATTTCTTTTTTCATATTTTGGATCACCTTTTTACTTTCTTGAGAAATTACTTTTGAAATTTCTTGAATGTCTTCAGGCGTCACTGAATTTGGCTTTAAGTTGACGTCCTCTAACATTATTTTCTTATTTTTGTAGGAGAATGTCAAAAACTTCTTTTTTGTATTAAGGACAAATGACCCTAGTGATTCCATCCAGAGCAAACCCAGAATTATATCACTATTGTTACAAAATAAGGTTTTAACGGTAAATTGTGAGACAAGGGAATATTCCCCAATACTTAAGTGTAAATTCCCTATGTTGTATTGTTTTTCATTTTTGAGAAATGAATTTGTTTTAGTTATATTTGATTCGGGAATCACTAATTGGTTAGCACATTCACTACTAACATAATTATTCTCTTGATTAAGATCGATAGATATAAGAACTTCCTTTCCCGCAAGTGACCCTTTGATTCTAATTAGCGCACAAAGAAACATACTATAATTTTTAGGAAATCTTCCTTCTTTCCTTTCCGAATTAGATTCAATTTCCTTTTCATCAATGATTTATTCCATTTTTCTATTGAATATTAAATCCTTTTTTTCTTTTTCCAAAATCTTCGTATACTCCTTTTTTTTTATAAAAATAATATTTATTTATTTATATATGGCAATTTGTAAAACTTCTCTTTTTTATATATTCTTTTCTTTTGGTCAAGTATTATCTTCTCTTCTTAATAATAAGAGCTTCACCAAAATTAATTACTCTTTTTAACTTTAATATACATACATACATACATATATATATATATATATATATATATATATATATATATATATATATATTTCTTTCCACTATTTTATATCCCTTTTCCTTTTTC
Organism: Pinus albicaulis; assembly: GCA_034641835.2. Lineage (NCBI taxonomy): Eukaryota > Viridiplantae > Streptophyta > Pinopsida > Pinales > Pinaceae > Pinus > Pinus albicaulis. The sequence goes on from CM076571.1 coordinate 512,023,275, forward strand.
CATATACAATGGCCTTATACGTTTCACCTTTTTTTTTCTTTACCATGTTATAGTTATAATAATATATTATAAGTTATGCCATAAAACTTAGTGGAACTATGTCATAATTATTATATCACGACTATATTAAAACCAAATGACGTCAGCGGAGATAGGTAATAACATAAGCGATTGGTGCGGCTTGGTCGAAAAAGTCACAATGGTTGGGGTACGAGCCATGGTTACAACGATCAGACACAAGGGAACATGTGAATCAGTGATTTAACAAGAGTGGTGATTTGAACATCAGACACTTATGACATGAATCAATAGTTAGTCAGTCAGTGGATCTAGTAGAGGACAAAAGGGACAACAATGACAGCAGCAGAGCGGAATGTAACGAAATGTGCAGGCGGGGTAGATATATGTGCAGGCGTGGGGGTTGGGATATGTGGCTCAGAGGTGGAGAAGGGACGATGTGGTAGGGCAGTGCGGAGGCGACGTGGCCAGGGCAGTGCAACGGCGTGGGTGGAGAATGTGGGTTTTGTGTGATGTGGTAGCGTTTAGCAACAAGGGAACACAACAGGGAACAACTTCTCAAACAATGGAGAGTGAGCTGGCCTAGAGATTCAATGCATCGATGAAAGGGTGGATGCACAATCGAAAAAAATGGTTATTGGTGGTGTTTACAGAGTTTCACGCAGGGAGCAACAAAGGGACAGAATGGCGTTGTGGGTCAGTTGCAGTGGAGATGGGGTGACAGTTGCTATATATATATATATATATATATTTGTTTTAAATATGATTTTTTTTTTTTAAATTTTTTTTTACTAGTTCTTATATAATGACTTCTTCTTTTTCCTTTTTATTTTTATTTTTAAAAAAAAATTCCTTTTTTATGATAAGTTTTCTTTTGTTTTTGTTTTGAATTTTTTTGAATTTTGTTTTTTTTTTATTTTATTTTTTTATTTTTAAGTTATTTCTTATTTAATTTTAATGGCCAAAGGCCTACTAGAAATCTGGAGAGACTCCAAATTCTGGTAATGAAACGCTTTGACGACAACAACGTTGACGAATTTGATGGTCAAGGACGTGGATCTGACAGCGTGGCTCTGTGCATCAGTGAGCAGCTAGAAGCTCAAACCGTTTTGATACCAAATGAAGTGAACAAAGTTCCTTCTCAAGTTAAAATACTCTAGAACACTTGGAATACAAAGATATCCATGAGGATATAAATATTATATTATAAAAGATATGAGATAGATGATTGAATGTTACAAATGAGGCCTGCTTATATACCTACGTAGGCGCCTCTTCACAAAAGGTCATGTCTTATCAGACATGACCTTTCAGCCTAATTAATAATTAACTAATTTATCATTTATTTACATTATTTATTCATTACACACTTGGGTTTGAAATTGACGGTTAATTCTTTTTTCTCTGTTAGTAGCTCTTGTTCTAGTTGTAGGATTCTCTCATCCTTTCTTTTAATTAATTTTTTGACTTTTGTAGCTTTGTCAATTGTAGAATATGTATAAGCACCTGCAAACTGAGTCAACCTTGTCATATCTTGAGATGGATATGCTTTAGGATCCTTCCATACTATCTCCATGGGCATATCACCAAGGATTAAAGCTTCTGATTGTTCAAATATCCTCCTTTTTCTTTGTCTGCTCATTGCAGCCTTATGTTTGGGGTTGGAGAAGATATCTAAAGGAGAGATCTCTTCTATTTTTAATACAATTTCAGATGTTAGGTAGGTTGGGATGAATTCAACTCCTTTTGTGTTAACATCTTTGTCAGTAGACCCAGCAGTGAACGGGATTTGAGTTGTCCTGAGGTGTTTTGAATGTCTCTTAAGGATCACTGATCATCACCTCTTGATCTCCCTTTAGACGCTGATCAAATTATTTCCAGACTTGGTCTAAATCACTAAAGAATAATGGATTATCAGTCTGTGCTTTTGTGGATTTAATTTCTTTTGATCTATTAAGGACTTCAATGTCCTTAGGAGATTGATCTTTTTCCTGCTCTTTCTTCTGCTCTTCTTGATGATCTGTCCATTGATTTTTTTTTGAAATAGGTTGGGATACCTCTAAAATGTCTAGAGGAATACCTTCCAACCTATTGTTCATGTATTCTTTGAACTATACAAGTTGTTCAAGCCTGAGACGCAAGACTTCTAGCTTTTCAACATCTAGATAGGTATTGGCAGACTCTACTAATTCATCATAATCATCATCTTCATGAAGGAATTGTTTGATCTTTACCTAAGTAGTAACATTTTGAGAAACCTTATTTGGATCAAATTCTCTGTTAGGAAATGTAAATAATTTCAAACACTAGATTTGATTGATTTCTAATCCAGCGTGATTGAAATTATCCAATGCATAAACACCACAGTGGATGGGAAAGGTAGGCCAGGAAGATTTTTTAGCCTCTTTCAAGGCTTTAGTCAATCTATGCACCATTGTCTGGTAAGTTATTTCTCTGGTGAGAAGATTGTCTGGTACATATAGTGGGAGTACATGGGGTTTAGCAGTGCTTCCATAAACTTTGACATAAGTAATAATTATTCTCACTACAAGGAAAAGACCCTCTAGCGGATGTTTTTGAGGAACCCCACAGAAAAATACCCCAGACGTCTGTTTCTAGCAGATGATCCTAGAGGAGGTTGGCGGGCGAAGGTTTTTGCGGATGTATTTCTTCCAGTGCTCTTATCAACCTAAAACGCACCGGTGCGTTCAATATGACAAAGCATCGGTGCGTTACAAAAATTGGCACACCGGACACCATTCGCTCCATACACATAGGCCCAGTGCGTTTTATTTTTGTAGAGCACTGGTGCTTTACATGTCGATCGCACAGATACCACCCGGTGTGGAATAAATGAAATGCACCAGAGTGCCCGCAAAATGCACCCACCGGTGGATGGTTAAATAAAAAAAATTATGGTAAAAAAATCGCATAAAACATTGGCACACTGGAAATAGTGCGCTCTGTACACACCCTCCCAGTGCTTTTAATTCAGCAACCGCGCCGGTGCGTGTAATATCGTCATCCTCGGTGCCTGATAAAAAGTGCGCGGAACGTAAACGACCCGGTGCTGAATGACTGAAACGCACCGGGATCCCCGTAAATGCTGTGCACCGGAAAGGGTTTAAAACAAACAAAATTACGGCCAAAAAACCGCAAAAATAATTGGTTCACCGGGCACCATTACCGGTGCATCAGGTTACTGTATAGCCCCAGTGCGTCACCTCTCCACGCCCCAGTGCATCATAAAAGCGAGCGGAACATAAACATCTCGGGGTAGAATGATGGAAATGCACTGGGGTCCCCATAAATGCGGCGCACCGGAATAGGGTTAAATAAAAAAAAACTACGGCCAAAAAACTGCAAAAATAATTGGTTCATCAGACACTGTTACCGGTGCGTCATGATAATGTAGAGCACTAGTGCTTTAAAAATACTTCACCCCGGAGCCTCCTAAAAGTGCGCGAAAACATAAAGATCCCAGTGCGGCATATATACAACGCACCGGTACTCCAAAAAAAATCCCGCGCACCGAAATAGGGTTAAATAAAAAAATTTACCGATGCATCATATTACTGTGGAGCACCGGTGCATTAAAATTACGCCACTCCGGTGTCTCCTAAAAGCGCGCGAAACAGAAAGAGCCCGGCGCAGCATACAAGAAACGCACCGATACTGTTGTAAAAGGCCTGCACACCGGAATAAAGTTAAATAAAAAAATTACGGCCAAAAAACCGCAAAAATGATTGGTTCACCAGACGCCGTTACCGGTGCATCTCGTTAATGTAGCGCACCGGGGCGTGACGGTTACGCCACCCCGGTGCTTCCTAAAAGTGCGGGAAAACAAAAAGAGCCCGGTGCGACATTGTAAAATGCACCGGTACTCCGGTGAAAACTTGGAGCACCGGAACAGGGTTAAATAAAAAAAAAATTACGGCCAAAAAACTACATTTTTCACTTTTTTCAGTGCTACAAAGCTCTCAAGCACCAGTGCAAGTTATCCTTGCTTGAGCCGCACTGACATCTGTGCTCCCATTGCACTTATTGCACACACTGCTACTGTACATTGCCACCAATCTCCAGCTTGAATTTTATAAAATAGTGGACAAATTTTCTTTTTTAATTTGTACAGCCAATATGCCTCCTCGGCGAGTAAATGTACAAGTATTTTTCTAGTTTTTCCATAATTAAACCTTTTAGCAGATTAGAATTTGAAAAAACCTTAAAATTAACCATTAAAAAAAAAAAATTTGTCACGCGGTGCACTCGAGCCGTTCAGCTCGCACCAGTTGCGGTGCTGCCTGTAAATTTACAGGCGGCACCAGCTTGCGGTGCTTCCTGTGAATTTATAGGCCACACTGCACCGGTGCTGAAGGTGTCTGCACCAGTTCCGGGGCAGTACCGCGAGGCGCATGGTGTAATTTTAAAATTTTTAAAAAGTGCGGTGTGGTCATTTACTAGGCCGCACCGTTGACAATGTTGAATCGTGGCCACCCTTTGCGTTGACGAACTTATCTGCCCTAGGGCACGTAAGTTTTTCGGTGCACCGGAACTGCTAATCGACATTGGCAACGGTTCGGGTTGGTAAACCGGTGCTAAGTGTATCCGCACCGGTTCCGAGGCGGATTCCAAAGGCGCACCATGTAATTGTAATTTTTACAACGAAGAGCGGTGCGCTCGGATACCTGGCCGCACCGTACGACTATGTACGGTGGCAGGAGGGTAGTGTGCTGACTTAGCTATAAGCCCCAGGGCATATAGTGAAGTCAGCGCACCGGCCTCCTGACACTGCACTTAGTGAACGGTGTGCTAAAAATATTTTCTGGAGCACCGCTCCTGGTGCTTTTTATATCATTATGTGCACCGTAGATGGTGCGTCTCTAGGTAAGGATGCACCGTTACCAGTGTGTGACTGTGTTTTTGGCGCACCGTCTCTTGTTTTATTTATTTTTCAAAAAATATTTATATATGTATATTTGTAGATACATGTGTCATTTAATTAAAAAATTGTGTTTAATATGTCAATCATTCAGAGACATGAAAGGAGAGAAGAGGAGCAACAACAACAACAACAGGCGGAACAATATAACATGGTTTGCCTGTGGGAGGCAAGAGAGAGGGAGAGATATGTGTACCCTCACCCTATTATAGCAACGACATAGGGGCTCCTAAGGCAGGTAGGCCTCCTCAAGTTCTATGAAAAGGCTACTTCCCTAAAGTCTCATAGTGGTCTTTTGAGACATCTTATCTGAAGGTGGAATGCCCAGCGACAGGCTTTCCGAGTTGGTATCGACCAGAGGTACATGCCCACTGAGGAGGATGTTTATTTTATTACAAGGCTTTCGAGGAGAGGGGTGGATTTTCCCTTGTTCCCCGAGGTTCCAGCTGGCTGTGTGGCAGGGAGTCAGTTAGTTTACTCCCAGAGATACATTAGAGTAGACATATTATCTCCTTTATATTTTCAGGTCTCTAGAGGACAGTTACGTATTGGTGCGTTTGGTGGTGAGGAGGTCTAGTGTCTCTCACTTATCATTTCGACCATTTCGCACAACACCAGTGACGGGAAATGCATTAGTTGCCAACTTATATATTATGTTGATTCTTTACTATAGTAGCCACGACTTGTCAGGTGGTCTGCCATTTTTTTATGGCAGTTCTGTACAACATTAGATAGATGTCATGCTCGTGAACAAGGGAGGGTCAACTTCCCTTTTGCTTTAGAGATTTTTTGTTTATTTTTTGAGAGGTTTCCAGAGATGAGGCCTTCTTTTCTTCGATAGCCTCGTAGGCCGATGACTGAGGCACGTATGCATATGTGGGGGCAGATGATGCCCAAGAGGGAGGAGACTCTATTTCCAGCGAGGATATCAGATGACGCACTCGGGTTGCTAGCCAGTGTTTTTGAGAATCCCTTCATTATGGTCCCCTGTCCTTATGCGGGGTTGGATTGGCGAGGGTGTGCCAACATCCTCTTCACAGATGATGAGCCTCCAGATGATAGAGGTGTAATATTACTGTTTTATTTAAATTTATTCTGACATTTTCTTTAACTTGTTTTTATTAAATTATGTAATGAAATTGTCTAATTATTGTTGTGTACTTGTATATATTTTGCAGACATTGGCTCTTATGATGGCGAGGAGATGCTGCCACCACCACCTTTTGATCCAGTTGTGGATCTTGATGATCTTGATGCCAAGGATCAGCAAGAGGCTGGTGCAGATGATCAGAGACCTACTCTTGCTGGTGCGCCGGCCCACAGTCGACGTATGAGCGATGCTAGATACAGGATGGAGTTGGGAGACCAACTCGTTTCATTGCTTTTTGAGGCGGGCATCCGCCCCGTTGATTTCATAGATATAGAGGCCAATAATAGGCTCTTAAAGATGTGGGGAGGCATGTCGCGTGGCATGTATAGCCTGATGCAGCATGTCGTAGGAGTTACGACAGCTTTTACATGACTGACGAGGACTGTCGCACATTACGAGCGAGTCGCAGCACATAATGGATAGTCTGCGAGGCGCAGCATACCATTGACATCTCATGATCATTCACGGCCTCATGCCACGCCAGATTTGCAAGAGCCTCCAGTAGCATCTACCAGCAGTCATCATGGAGATGAGGCTCGATCATCGGCTGATCCATGACATTTATATTACAGTTGTATATTTTTATCATTATTCAGTTATATATATATATATATTATGGTCCATGTATTTTATGTTCATTTTGTAGTTGTACTTAATTTACATGTTGGTGATCATCATTATGTGTATGTTGTTAGGTCATGTTAGATATGTTCATTTAATGTGCAGCTTGTAGATAGATGTGTATGTGATAGCATGAGATGTATATTTGATGTTTGTGTTGTACTGATGATGTTAATATATAATGTTAATTGTGTTTTGTTAGATGACCATGATCACGATGATGCAGTAAACGATTTTGAATGTGTTTTTTAGTCAAATATCATGATGTTTGTACGATGCTTATCATGAACGTGATGTTTATTAATTAATTTATAAATACCAAATGATCATGATATTGTAAATTTGTAATATTTGTATTTGTAATTGTATTTAAGATTCTAAAATTGTAATTGTAATGATATATATGTAAATTTCTAAAATTGTAATTGTAATTGTATATATGTAAAATTCTAAAATTGTTATTGTATGTGAAATTGTAAAATTGTAATTCTAATAATTCTAATTATAATTGTAATTTTATGTAAAATATTTGTAAAATTTTAATTGTATTAATGTGAAATGAATTTATTAAAATTTTTAAATTTGTAAATTTGTAAATTGTAAATAATTGTAAATTAATAAATATAGAATAATATGATTTATTGTAACATAAGGAAATTTAGAAAATAATGTAAATAAATTCCTGTACTTAATTAGAATTATCATTATTTTATTATGATCTTAGATACAAAAAAAGAATTAATTTATACAGTACGCCATTGTTTTTGAGATCAAGTACATAATACCAAATTATCAAGTGAATTACTGATTTTAACATTAACACAATGCAAATTACCAATTAATTCAAATTAATACATATTACATTAATATTTCAAAAAACTCATCTTAAAAAGTATAAATATTGATGAAATAACTCATATTGTACCATATCACTCTCGGTTCTCATGATCACCCTCATTATCTTCTAGATCGCATGGCATGATAACACTATTTTTCTCAAAAATATGTTTTGATCTAGGGTCATGTGTCAATACGAACCACCAATCCCTATCCAACACATCTGGGTGGAAAAACACCTGGTTGCAGTGTTTAGGGAAAACATAGGGCTCCTTAGCTTCATCCCACATCTTTCTAGAGTTGATACATATCAGCCTACTATCGCGATCTTCCTTTACATTATTCCGATTAAAGGTGTCCCACCACTTGCACCTAAAAATAACACATTGGAAAGAAGAAAAATCCACTTCAATGATCTCTTGTAACTTTCCGACGTAACCTAACATCTCTCTTACTAGTTGTTGATCACGGTGGCTAGATCGACTAGATTGATCGAACTCGACTTCCACTCCACAGACTTGTGTGATGTTTCCAGCATCAGCATTTTCTGTGCAAAAATGGTGTCCATATGCCCACATAGATGGGAACAAATGCACCTATTATAAAAAAGTTTAAAAATCATATAAGTGTCATGTGTCTTATAAATAATAATCCAACAGTTAAAATATGAAATGTAGATGTCTTAATATAAGTTTCAAATATACATATAAATTATTACCGAGTTGTTGCACCCAATCCCTACGTTTAGCGCATCCTCTTCAGCACGCGAGTAACGACCGATAGCACCGTATTTCTCTCTGACTTGGTTAGCAACCCAACTATTGGGGCATATTTTCCTTTAAATGATCGGGATAAGGCACACTTTACCATTCAACCGTCTGAATTCTTTCCTGTCACTATCCCATTTCATTCTTTTTTGTTCGTACAATGCGACCCACGGTTGTGTCACTTCAGAATTGTAAAGAATGAATTTATTGATTGCTTCAATTTCTGCATTCGCTGCTGAAATCAAACCAACATTATATAGTACTTAGAGATCAAAATATACATTATATCGAAGTTAAACATGAATATAATTAATTACTTTTTGTAAATTTGAAAAATTATAAGTCGCTTACTCTTTATCAAGCGATTTTTTCCACTTGTTTGGAGCAACTCTCCTTCTCTTTCATCTTCATCCAATTCATTGCTCCAAATCACCACACCTGGTCTGTTGTCAATCTGCTTGATGTACTCACTGGCATAGTAGAAAGACTCATACGATATGTACCCCTTTTCCATAGACCCCTCGGGTTTTTCCCTTTGTCAAACAAAACCTTTCAATTTTTTCATGTACCTCTCTAAGAAGAACATCCAACAACAAGAAACAACCCCAACTAATTCAACCTCATCTACCAGGTGGATTAGAAGATGAACCTGTAAGTCCATGAAACTCGTCAGCAATTCCTTCTCAAACATACAAACAATCTCAACTATCTCTTGATGCCACCGTGGAATGCTAGCCACATCAATCTCCTTTGACCTGATCCAATGTACAAATGTAGATAATTTAGATATGGCACGTCCCAGGTCTTGAGGGAATTCATGTTTCACACACTCACGCACAAACAAAGGATAATGACACTGCAAAGTTATAAAAACATGCAATAATATACAAAATTAATTATGTTTTATGATCACTGCATGGGATAAAATTTACTAATATAACAAATAATAAAATCATGCTTTTGACATTATAAATACTCTTAGAAGATTCAAATGGTCATGCGATTTCAACCTCGACAAATGGTCATCCATGGTGAAGCAGTGCCGTAGTGAAGACCCATATGAAGTTGGAACCCTCACATCCATTATAACTTCCTTTGCCAAAGATATATCATCTTTTTTAAAAATCCATGGGACATCACCTTCTTTCAAAAACCATGAATTAGAGGGACCAACGCCTGCCTCTGATCCCATACTTTCTAATCATCTTGGCTAATATTTATTTTTAGTTTTTGAAGTAATAAGATCTTTCCTAACCGCCAATGTGTCACTTTGTTTCGATGATATGTGCCTCCATAAAGAAGATGAAACATTTTTAAATATATGCATGGGATATAATAAGTGGGAAATATTAAGATGCTTCCAATATGGGAGGTCATAAAAGATAGATTTCCTTTTCATCCCAATGGGAAATTTCTCAACATAGGTGTTGAAGAAATTTGGATCATCGAACTTAGGCTCCCCATTTGAATTGAACATTTTTGTGAACTCCTTCTCCTTCTCTCTCTCATATGCTCTAAGCCATTCAGCTAGTGTCATTATTGGAGGCCTTTGGGTTCTTTCTCGTTTACCATTGAAAGTAGATGCCGCTCTTCTGTAAGGGTGTTGTTCTCGTAGGAATATCTTGGAGCAATCATACACTGGCTTTCGTAGGTCCTTGGACCATCTAGCTTTCAAAGAAGGTCCACAAAATTTACATCCAAAATACCCTTTTGTTACAAGACCTGCGATATTATATTTGTATACATTAATTAATATGCATGGCACATTAAAGAATATCATGAAGATCAGAACAAATAATATTACAACGAAATAAATAACTAATATGTGAAAGAATATTGTTACATTATATATAGACAAATCAATAAATTAAACATGTAATTTACCAGAGCAAACTCCTAAGCCTGGATAATCATGTGTCGTGTAAGCACATATGCCATACAACGTAAACCTCCTCTCTGTTGTGATGGGTCTTGATACATTGTATACATTTATCCCATCCCATAATTCCTTCAATTCATCTACCAATGGTTGTAAGTAGACATCTATATTCTTCACTTGTCTTCTACCAAGGACTATGAGAGAAAACATAAGATGTTCATTCTTCATGGACAACCATGGGGGGATATTGTTATTGATCACTACTACAGGCCAAACAGAATAGTTGGTGTTCTGGAGGGAATATGGGTTGACGCCATCCATGGCTATGCTGAGTCGTAGACTTCGTACTTCATTCTTGAATTTTTCGGACCATGTATCCTCTATATGCTTCATGACTATTAAATCAGTTGGTATTCGCATAACTCCCAACTCACTTCTGTGTGAGGCATGCCATCCCTGCAACATAGCTAATTCTTTGCAACGAAAGAGCCTTTGAATCCTTAGGATTATAGGCATGTGCCTCAATATCTTAAAAGGAGGACCAATACGCGATTTACCATTCTTTTTAGATTTATCATACCTGTCATACCCACATTTTAGACACATATCTTTGCCTGCATATTCTCCTCTATATATAATACAATCATTTGGACATGCATGATATGATATGTACTCAACACCCAACATTTTCAACATTTTTTTTGCCTCTTCGCAGCTACCGGGCAAGACATTATCACTCGAAAAAACCTTATCTTTGAATAACCTGTAGTTGGTGGTCATGGAAAAATATATTAATAAATGTACATTAATGTCAATATAATTATTAACATTCATAAAATTTAACATTTGTAATGTTCATTGCAGTGTACTGATTATATTTCAAATTTATATATAAGGGAAGTACTTTATGGTAACTTACCTCAAAAGTTTCGAGAAACATGCATTCAACAAGCCAAACTTTGCTTTCAAGTTGTACAGTAACATCGTTGTCCCCAACTGGGTAGACTTTGACGAACCGCCAGGTCCAAAGAGAGGAGTGGTGGAAGCAAATTAAAGGCTTTCGAAAAAGGTGTCAGCGATATGAGCATCATCCCCTAGCTGATCATCATTTTGGAATGCATCTAACAACATTGTCTCCATGGCAGTCGTATCCCTTAAGTAATAATCCATAGCAACCTCTATTTGATTGTCTCCATTGCCATCTTGTGAAGAACTACTATTGCTATAGTCATTCCTAATTGGTGAATCTGGACGTAGCGGGAATTGAATCGGTGGTTGATTCAACCATTCTTGGTATCGTTCCTCTTCGATTTTTTCTCTTAAATCAATCTTCTCTTGATTTGACATTGTCGTGGGGTGCAACGGAAGATGGTAGGTAGGTCGTTCATCATCACTAGAATCCTAGTAATTAAAAAAAAAAAATTGAACATGATTAGTACAAAATATTATGATATCAATTTGTAACCACGTTGACAATATTGCATGATTATAAATTGGTTTGACGTTGAAATAATTACATATTAATCAATATATATATACCAAACAATTATAATTATAATTACCATCATTGTCTCAGGATTGTGGCTAGAAGATGCAATATTGTTACAATTGGCAGGGTGAAGCGGCTATCCATTTTCATCTACCAAATGCGTCTTGCGGTATGCAGCTCCTGATAAGAACTTTCGATGTTTTGGAGCAGTACTTTGAATATAATTTTGTGCATCTAAACTCGATGATGAATCTGCATGAACCTACAAATTTGTATACATTATAAATTTAATTAAGTTGTGCATGATTGAGTACATGGATAAAAAACATACATAAATTCAATTATATAGTGAAAAAATAAAAAAAATATGAAGTAAATATTACGTCTCCACATGGATAGGGAGAACTCCGCGATGGACTTTGAGAAATATTATGGAACGAACTAGATTTTGAAGAATTTTCCATTTCATATAATATGTGATATTTTCTCCCTGCATTTGAGAAAAACAACAATAAAATTTGGTTCACAAATCTAAATGTAATTCCGGAGTGTACTGTTCATATAACTCCACTGGTGAGTTCTTTATTTTGTGCACCGGTGCGCTTTGGTAACAAGTAGCACCAGTGCTGTTCAATTAAACGGCGCACTGGTAAACGAATAACCGCAATAAAAAAAAGTGCAACCCTATTTTCTTTAAGTGAAAAAAAATTGGTAAATTGAAAATTGGGCGGAAAAATATTTTCAAAAATCTAATTTCATAAAACATTTCTTTAAATACTAAACACTTTTCATTATTTCACTATTTTTGCAAAAAAATTCAGCCAGAGATTTGCAGGATACATACCTGGAGCGAACAGAGCACGAGAGCATTATGGAGCAGGGAAATACATTTGAACAGAAGTATTTAGACAATCCAAATTCCAAACCTCTGGTAATTCAAACCCTGTACCATAGAATTTTAAACGACGTGAGTAAAGTTTATTGTTTTTTTTGTAATTTTTTTTGTAGTTTTTTTCTGCAGTGAAATAAGAAATCAAAGTCTATTGTTTTATTTTGTTTTTTCTCTAGTTTTTTATGAAGTAAAATACAAAATCAAATCTTATTGTTTTTTAACTTTTTGTTTCTGTAGTTTTTAGAAACAAAAATAAAAAAAGAAATCAATTTTTAGAAACAAAACCCTAGATTCTTTTTTCTTCTGCCATTTTTTCTCCCTCTTTATTTTCAATTTAGATTTATAGGATTTATGTACTCATAAGAAATCCAACCCATGGGATGACTTGCATAGTCGGATCCCAATCCATGTTGGCCCTTGCATCAATCTTTAAAAAAATATAGATTTTGTTTCACCGGTGTGCCCTGTGTAATGTTACGCACCGGTGCGCTTGGTTATACCGAGCGCAGGTACAACTTATCTTTGTTTTTGAAAAAAAACCATTTTACAAACATACCCTACATTATTTTTGTTTCTGCCCTGTCTTCTCCCACTTGCTGTGATTTCAGAATTAGGGCTTTTCAATTTATATTTATAGGGTGTATATTTCTAAATATAAACTTAAGACATCCAACAAACGGGTTGACCTACATAGTCGGATCCCAATCCATGTCGACCCTTGTGTAAATAAATAAAAAATCAGTGCACCCTGTCCGAAAGAGTGCACCGGGTGCTCTGTTCTCACAGCGCACCGTGAAAGTACTGTCATAAAAAAATAGAAAAATATGCATCCAGTGCGCTATTTCATTATGATGCACCACAAACGTTCAGTTTCGAAAAAAAAAAACTTTCAAAAAATACAAACCTTACTTTCTTTTTGTTTCTCCCCTTTCTTTTTCTTCTTTCTGTGATTCAGAATTAGGACTTTTCAATTTAGATTTATAGGGTTTGTATTGCTAAATATATACCTAAGACATGCCACTGACAGGACGATTAGCATAGTCGTATCCTAATCCATGTCGCCCTTGGAATGATTTAAAAAAAAAAACATATTTTTTTACCGGTGTGCCTTATGTAAGGTAGCACACCGGTGCTCTGTTGTTTACAAGAGCACTGTATAAGTAATGTGAAAAAATAAGTTTTTTTTAACGGTGCGCCATATGTAACATATAGCACCGATTTATGCTAAAAAAAATAACATTGAACGATTTTTATTATTTTTATGATGGTTAACCGGTGCAGTTATTGACATGTAACGCATCAGGGCTTCTTGTTGACATAGAGCACCGTATGGTGTATTATACTATTTTTGCGGTGCATGGTAAAGACATACACGCATTGACGCCGGTGCATTCACCATGAATAGCGCACCGATTTTTTAATTTTTTTTTTTAATTGAGAAGTTGACAGTTTATTTAAAAATATATTTTTGATTGATATGATACATGTTTGATATTGTTAAAGAAATGACTGACAAGAGATCAAGTAACAAAAATACTGATAACACATCAAGATCAAAAGAAAAAAGGCAAGTTCTTTGTAAATTTTTTACAAAAAAAATATTTTTTAACTATATGTAAGTTTAAATAATATGTATTCTTTAATGTGTATCATGCAGAGCCACAAAATGACAAAGCTTGATAAGATTATTTCTGATCTAGGACTAGAAGAATGTATAAGCTTGATGGAAAAATTGCAAAAGGATGAATCAGGTGAATGAAAAAATACTATCGATCCAATATGAGTTTCTTTTTTTAGTTTTCATTAATAATACAATTAAAATTATTAGATAACATGTGTGAAAAAGTATTTTAATTCACCTCTATTTAATGTTCTACAGGGACCAACAACTCAAAAAAGGAATTTTGTTCTAAGAAAAGAAAAACAATAGAGCATGCAAATGAAAATGAATTGCTCCTTAGCTCATCTAGACTGATGTTGGAGGTTAATGAAAGGGGGAAAAACTTTTACAAATGTTTGAGGGATCTAGTGGAATGAATGTATAGAAGTTCTTTCCACTTACAATACAAAAAATAATCCAATGATTCCAAGAACCAGATTTTATGTAAACTACAGGAAGAGTTTCCAGAGAATTGGTCAATGAGACATGTCAGACTTTTAATAGCAAAAACATACAACAACAAAAAAGAAGGAATGAAAAAGTAATATTCCTTTAGATGTTTGTCTAGAATTATTTATAAATATCACTTTTGTTATACTTACTTTTCATATATCAATATAAAAATTAAATAGTTTATTGTCATGTTACATTTTCAAGAAGATTATGAAAATCTCAAAAGATGAACGAGCTGATATCAGAAATATGCCAGTAGGAATGTCCAAAAATGTGTACAAGGAGATGGTCAAAGAAATGGACAAAATTGCATCACGGGAGGAGCCATCTCAACAACAACGTGCTTCAAATGTAATATGTAATCATTGAATTTTTTGATCATTAGGTAAAATAAATAAACAATTTAGTATTAAATATTAATTTTCAAGTATTTTCTTGCAGAAAAGAAAAGAAAATGGAACCCATTCAGCACATAAAACAGGACGACAAGGAAGAAAAGGATTGATATCTAAGTTTGTGAGTAATTGTTACTTCCTTATAACAACTTAACTATATTTCATTTTTGTATTTTTAAGTTGTTTTACAAAAATCATCATTGAATGTCTCCAAACAGGTGCTAACATACAAAGAAGAACCATCAGAGGAATTGATTGAAATTGGTTTAAATATGGGTTGTGCATATATGTTGGCATATCAGAACTTAATTGTGGAATTTGTAAGCATCTATCGATCTTGTTTTACTTAGCTACGTCTATAATTAATAGAAAAAATAAATCTTTTATATTAAATATATGATTTCTTATGGGGTATAAAACTTGCAGGAAACAAAGTATGGCACTCCGCCAACAGATCAAATCTTGAAATATGGCATGTTACATGGTTTTGAAAGAATGTGTATAGTTTATGAGTCAATTGTTGCATTGGTACGTCATTTCTTTTCGATTTACATTGATGTATATTATTTAATATTGCAATTTTCATTATTCTCACCAATATATATACACTCATTACAATTTATTTTTATGTTTGTAGATGGAAGAAGGTGAAGAAGAAGAAAAAAATCAACGTCGTGAACAAAACATTTTTGAAAATAACCCAAGTCATGGAAGTAGCTCTAGCAGTGATGGCAGTTCAAGCGAAGAATGATGATCATTATGTTTGGATATAAAAGCAAGGCGTTGTACTATTTTTGGAAAAATGTCTGTGAAATCAAACATTTTCTTTAATGTGATGGACATAGTGTCCCAATTGAAAGATGAAGAGATACCAATAACTGTCCCATTTTGTATGACAAAGAATGTCTTATTCATATATATATATATATATATATATATATATATATATATATATATATATACACACACACTAAAAAATGTTTTAATTTATTCTATTGTGTTCTCTATTGTCGCTATTGTGTTCTCCATTTTCGTTCTCAAATGCAGTAATAAAAATTTAATTCATATGAATATTGTTATAAAATATATATGTTTTAAATATAAATCTTCCGAGAAATCACATAATATATTTTGGAACCGACGCGTTTCAAACTACCAACTGTAGTTCATCATCAGGATAATGAACTACAGTTGGTAGTTCGAAATGCATTGGTTCCAAAATATATTATGTGATTTCCCGGAAGATTTGTATTTAAAATGTTATGGATCACAGAAGCTTGCAATCTCAAAATATATATGTGTCAACTTTTGATGAATAATGAATTTTAAAAAACCAAAATAATTATGATATGATATAACAAATTAATCTAAACATCACATTCAAATCCATTAATAAAAATTTAATTAATATGAATATTGTTATAATATGTGTCAACTTTTGATGAATAATGAATTTAAAACAATCACAATAATTGCACTGCCATAGGTCGATGTTTCTAAAAAATACAAAATGAAAACCGATGCGCTTGTATTATTAAGCGCACCGGTGCGTTTTTACTACCTATAAGGACCGCACAAATACCAAAACCAATAAAAAATATCGAGGCGTTTGCGCTGTACGGCGCTCCGGTGCGTTTATGTATCTATACACACCGGTGTCGTTTCACCGCCTATGTGTTGTGTAACCAGCTCCAAAAATATAAGAAAAGAGATATCAATGCCTTAGAAATAATCCACTTCGAGGGGGCAACCTCCAATACGTTACATAAATGAACAATTCTTGGATGATACAATTTACAAAACCTCTCTATATATAGGAGTCCATGGGGCCATAATGTAATCCTAGTGGGGCCATAATGTAATCCTAGCTGACCTAACAATAATAATTTAAGGGCACAATAACAATATGGAGGTTACAGGGGTACAACAATAACAATAAGGGGATTACACTAACAACAATAAGGGACTATACTAGTAATATAGGGACCTAACATGCCCCTCTCCTTCAAAAAATTGTTGTCCTCAACGCTTGAGTAGCTCTGGGTGCTTCTGTATAAAATTCTCATCCTCCCATGTAGAATCTTCAGTGGGTAAGTTCTTCCACTTGATGAGATACTCTGAAATTGATCAATTCCATAGTTGTCGAGTTCTTGTTTCTGTGACCGCTTCAGGTTCCAATATGATTTTTCCTTCCTCATCAAGTTATGGCAATATTATTTGAACTAGAAGATTTTCACCTATAACCTTCTTTAGGCATGAAACATGGAAAACTGGATGCACTCGAGAAGAAGCAGGAAGCTCCAATTTGTATGCCATAGTACCAATCTTTTCCAACACCTTGTAAGGACCATAATACTTTGGCGATAATTTATTATCCTTCTTAGCTTGCTTGAGGGACATTTGTTTGTATGGTTGTAGCCGTAAAAATACCCAATTTCCTACATCAAAACTTCCTTCACTGCAATGTTGATTTGCTTGTTGTTTCATTCGGTTTTGTGCCAAATTCAGGTTATCCTTTAAGAGTTGGAGAACTTCTGCTGATGCTCGATGTGATCTTCCACTGCTTGAACCTTCGAATTTTCCCTTAAATATGATGTGATGGATGGTGGATGATATCCATAAAGTGCCATAAATGGGGTCATTTTTGCTACAGTATGGAAGGAAGTGTTATACCACCATTCGGCAAGAGGTAACCACTTGACCCATTGTGTTTGTTTATCAGATACAAAACAACGAAGATATCCTTCCAAACATTTATTTACTATCTCAGTTTGACCATCAGATTGAGGATGATAAGATGAGCTATGAGCTAATTGAGTACCCAAACAAGAAAATAACTCCGTCCAAAAATTTCCGGTAAAAATGGGATCTCTATCGCTCACAATAATCCTTGGGCTTCCATGTAGCTTTTGAATTCTGTCCATAAATGTAGTAGCAACTGTACTTGCTTTAAATGGATGAGATAATGCACAAAAGTGTGCATACTTGGTAATTCTATCAACTACCACCATGATGACACTCTTTCCTTCAGACTTAGGTAAACCTGTGATAAAATCCATTGAAATCTCCTTCCAACGTTGACTTGGAATGGATAAAGGTTGTAGAAGTCCCGGGGTCTTAATTGTCTCAACTTTATTCTACTGGCAAACAAACATTCCGCCATAAAATTTTGAATATCAGATTTAAGGCCATCCCAAAAAAATTCTTTCTTCACCCTGTGGTAAGTTTTTAAAAATCCTGAGTGTCCTCCTAAAGGAGAAGTGTGCAATTCCAGAAGAATATTTTGTTTTAGTTGGGAATTCTTACAAAGATATAAGCGATATTTGTACCATAAGGAATCATTTTTCCAACTAAATGTATCGGATGTACTAGGATCTTGCTGCAACTTTTGAATGAGTGTCCATACATCTTTGTCCTTCTTCCATTCATCTCTTGCTTCAGTTATCCAATCTGGTTGGATAATATAAATGGCACAAAGCAATGCTTCCATCTCTTCATTCTTTCTTGAGAGTGCATCTGCAACAACATTAAGCTTTCCTTTTTTGTAGATTATTTCAAAGTCATAACCCAACATCTTTGTGACCCATTTTTGCTGCTCTTCTAAAGATAGTCTTTGTTCCAAAAAAGTGTTTAAGACTATCATGATCAGTTTTTACCTTGAAGTGTCTTCCCATTAGGTAAGTTCGCCATTTCTTTAGTGCATGTAGTATTGCTAACATTTCCTTCTCATAAATAGGTTTCTGTAAATACTTTCCTTTGATTGGACGACTTTCAAAAGCAATGGGTCTTCCTTCATGCATTAAAACAACACCAATTCCATTTCCCGAGGCATCACATTCCACAATAAAGGTTTTTGTGAAGTCTGGCGTAGCTAAGACCGGTGCTAGGCACATTGCCTCTTTAAGATGTTCAAAGGCCTTAGTTGCTTCAGGAGTCCATGAAAATGCATCTTTCTTCCATAATGTTGTTAGAGGTGCTGCTATTCTCCCATAATTCTTAACAAACTTGCGATAATACCCTGTTAACCTGAGAAATCCTCGCAACTGCTTTATGGTTGTGGGGAATTTCCATTCCTTAATGGCTTTAATTTTGTTAGGGTCTACCTTGACACCCTCGTGAGATACAATATGACCCAGATATTCCACCTCTTGTACTCCAAAGAAACATTTGGATGTTTTTGCATATAATTGTTTCTCCTGCAATAGTTTGAGCACCCTGTCAACATGTTCAACATAATCCTTCCAAGACCTGTTGTAGATTTGTATATCATCAAAAAATACTAGCACAAATTTTCTAAGGAAGGGTTTGAAAATGGAATTCATCAACCCTTGAAATGTAGAAGGTGCATTGGTAAGGCCAAAAGGCATGACCAAAAATTCATAATGACCCCCATGAGTTCGAAATGCTTTTTTTGGAATATCTTCAGTCTTCATTCTAATTTGATGATATCCTGAACGAAGATCCAACTTGGTAAAATAAATTGCTCCATGTAATTCATCCAATAATTCATCAATCACAGGAATGGGAAATTATCTTTAATGGTGAGCTTATTGAGCTCCCTATAATCCGGACACATTCGCCATGATCCATCCTTCTTGTGTACCAATACTATAGGAGAAAAGAAAGAACTTTGACTAGGTTGAATTATACCCGCCTCTAACATTTCTGCAATCATACGTTCAATTTCGCTCTTTTGGACATAAGGATATCTATAAGGCCTGATGTTTGGAGGAACACTTCTTGGAATCAAATGAATAGCATGATCATGATCATGAATAGGTGGGAGTCCTTTGGGAGTTTCAAACACGTTGGAATGATTGTCCAGGACTTGTTGGAGATCTACAAAAATAGATGATTTTGATGTTGGAACTTCTAGTGATCATAATTGTGCAATTACGCCTCGTTGTTCTTTCTTTAGAAGCTTTGTCATGACATTAGAGCCTATTATCTTTCCCGGCTTCCCCGCAATACCCTGTAATTCGACTTCCTTTCCTTCTGAAAAAAATTTCAAGAAAATTTCTTGATAATTAAAAGCTACCGTCCCCAAAGATTGTAACCATTGTACTCCTAGTACAACATTAGCACCTCCCATAGGAATGGAAAGCATTGGACTAGTTAATACATATTCCCCCATGGTTAGCTTGATATTATGGCATTTTCCAGAGCAATTTATAGTTCCTCCATTTGCAACCATCACTTGACATTCTGGTGCTGGGTATAGGAAACAATTTAATTCCTTGGCTACCTTACAATGAATAAAATTATGGGTTCTACCTGAATCAATCAACACTATTACCTTTCTCTTCTTGATTTGTCCTTTTATCTTGAGAGTTTGAGGAGTGGTAATTCCTGCCAGTGCATTACACGATATGGTTGGATTCATTTCTTCCTCTTCTGGGGCTGGTTCCTGGTGTATATCCTCTTCTTGTTCATTTTCTTCTTCCTCTTCACAATCTCTGTAAAATAATTTCTTCTCAGCACACTTATGACCTTTAGTGTATTTGCTATCACAACTGTAGCAAAGCCCTTTTGCTCTTTTTCTTCCAATTGTTGTGGTGTCAACCTTGTAGGTTGTGGAAATCTAGGCGTAGCAACACTT
This sequence comes from Pinus albicaulis, assembly GCA_034641835.2. NCBI lineage: Eukaryota > Viridiplantae > Streptophyta > Pinopsida > Pinales > Pinaceae > Pinus > Pinus albicaulis. The sequence goes on from CM076571.1 coordinate 512,043,974, forward strand.
CCTTCTTTATAGAATTGAGTGGTAGGCTTCCTTGTCGCCATAATTTTACATTCAACTTTTCTTGCCAACCTGAATGCCTTCTCCAATGAATCGGGTTCCAAAACACGAACTTCATGTTGGATGTTATCCTTTAAAGTGCCTAGGAAGAGATCAATCCTGTGTTCCTCTGTAAGATCAGTTACCCTTATATTCAATTTTTGGAAGTCCTCAATGTGCTGCCCCACTAAACCCTTTTGTTTGAGATTTATCAATTGGGTAAAGAAGGTGTTGCTCTTTGTATCCTCATAATGTACTATCATTTCCTCCGTAAAAATTGACCAAGTGACAATTTTTTTACGGGAGCAAAGCCATTGATACCATACAAATGTATTTTTGTTCTAAATGTAAAGTTGCAATGCGTACCTTTTGTGTGTTTTGCACGTTATGGAGATCAAAATATTGCTCCATCTGTAGTATCCATGTTACAGGATCCTTTCCATCAAACTTCCTCATATCCATTTTTGGAATATGGTGGTTCTTCCCGCCAACATTAGAGTTTACGAAATCACGATTAACATTTATTTTGTTCTCATCATGAGGTTCTTCTACTATCTTTTCACCATTAGGAAACATTTCTTGTATCAACTTGGTCAAACCTTCGATGTCTGCTTTTAGATCATTCTTCATGTTTTTCATGTTGTCTTTCATGTCATCCATCTTAGCTTCCATGCCAGCTTCCATGCCATCCATCTTAGCTTCCACGCCTTTCTTCAAAACTTCCATTTCATTTTTTGTTGCTCTTTGCGAAAGCGAAATTTGGTGCACTTGCTCTTGTAATTTTGATAGATCATGTTGCAATTCTTCATCTTCATGAGTCATAGTAGAGCCTTCTGAAGGCTTAATGGGTGTTGAATTATTTTTACGGGGTATATTTTAGAACCCAATACTGATATCTATTCTACAATATTCTCTTGGAATCAATTCAAATTGATTCTTCAAACAAGACTTATGTAATTCAGAAAAAAAATACACACCTTTTTCTTGCTTTTGAGGAGCTCGATATTGAAATTGGATTATCTCTGTGATTGCAAAATTTCAATACCAATGTAGCCCTCTAAATTATATTTTGAATGCCACAGTTCTGACCTGATTTGGATTCTCCAAGACAATGTTGTGTCCAATCTCCCACAATTACCTAATTATGGACTGCTTCAGTAGAGTGAACTTGTACGACTTGTCACGTGTCACTGTTTTGTCCTTCAGCTTTGAAATTGATATCCAAGAAACAAAAGTCTGTGTAATTGTGACCACTTTTTACAACACTCCAATCCGATGCTCAGAGAGAGAGTTATGAATATTTTCCCACGCTCACCTCTTTGAGATGAAATTCGGGAGCCTGAAAAATCACTACCTTCCATAGATCATATCTCCGAAAATATTGCGAAACAAGCTCTGAAAGTTTTTGACGAGTTTCCTCAGGATTTCAGCTTTGCACCCTACAAATTTCAGATTCTGAAACTTCGGAGAAAAAAATTTATAGCGAAAATTCCACGATGACCTGTTTGGAGCAGCGAAACCCTAGAATCCCAAGCTCTGATACCAAATGTTGTGTAACCAGCTCCAAAAATAGAAGAAAAGAGATATGAACGCCTTAGAAATAAGCCACTTCGAGGGGGAAAACTCCAATACATTACATAAATGAACAATTCTTGGATGATACAATTTACAAAACCTCCTTTCTATATATAGGAGTCCATGGGGCCATAATGTAATCCTAGCTGACCTAACAATAATAATTTAAGGGCACAATAACAATATGGGGGTTACAGTGGTACAATAATAACAATAAGGGGGTTACACTAACAACAATAAGGGGCTATACTAGTAATATAGGGACCTAACACTATGAGCACTGCATGAATACCGATACCAATTATAAATTGCAGTGCGTCTATGTGATACTATGCACCAAGGCATTTTTTTCTAGTCTATACGCACCGGTGCATTTGGATGACAAATAGGCACCACACGAATACCGATACCAATTATAAATCTCGGTGCATTTGTGTTATAGTATGAATCGGGGCGTTTATGTGTCGATAAGCACCGGTGCATTTGTATGACATATTTGCACTACACGAATACCGATACCAATTGTAAACCTCAGTGCACTTGTGTGATACGATGCACTGGGGCGTTTATATAAGCATACACACCGGCACGTTGATACGACCTATGGGCACCGCTCAAATCCCAAGACCAATTAGAACGGCCCCGTGTGTTGTATCACCAACACCAGGCCCAGTGTTGTTATTTTCCTTGACGGCTGGTGCATACTCCTTCGATCGCCCCGGTGCATTATCTACCGATACGCACCAGTGCGTGAAAACCTGATAAGAGCACCGATGAAAAAACATTTGTAATAACCTTCAGCCACCCATTTTTTTTTAGTTGTGTTGAATTTCCGTTAAAAGCTCCGCCAAAACCTCCGTTACTAGAAACAGATGTGGTAGCATATGTTTTTTTGACAATTTTGGCCAATTTTATAACACTAAAAACCTCCTTTATGACCTCTGCTAGAGGGTCTTTTCCTTGTAGTGTCTCCAAACCATTTCCCTATGCTTGTTAAGTCAACTTGGGCTTCCTTAGACAGTCTTGGGGCCTTTTGATTAAAAACATCTTGAAAGAGTGGCAGAATAACTCCATGAAAAATCTTGTAAAAATTAGATTCATACTTGGATTCCCAAAGAATATTATGGTAAACATGAATGGGGGTGTGGTCTTGGATAGTACATTTCCAACCCATCATTGGAAATTTAGAGGTAATAACATAGCGTCCATGATGTACGCACTCATGTAGAATGGAGGGATTTTCTTGGAGGTAAGAGAGAGGTTTTTCCTATATTCAAGGATATGTGAAGTGATATTATTTATGGTACCCCAATCCATGATATAAGAGTTTGTTAAGACATCCATGAGAGGGACCCATTGTATGGAAACTTTACTGGTATTGGGTGAGCTGAATAGTCTACACATCATAGGAGAGATATAACAGTAGGTACCAACAAGAGAGGCAGTGGAATACTTACCCTTTTCATCATGCTTGTGATTGTTGGGTTTATTTATCCATTGCTTTATAGGGTCTGACTGTAACTTGTTTTCCTTTGAAAATTGTGCGAGGAAATCCTTGTCATAAATCTTTTGCGGGTCAGGTATATGGTACATTCTCTTTAAATCCTCTGCCCTGAATGACCCTATCACTGTGCTTCTTATAGTCAAAAAATTTCTGTCACCAATGTTAATATGATCAATTATCCATTTTACCATATCTGTGTATGGTACATTCTTAGGGCATGTAGCAATTCTGTGAAGAAAAGAGTTGGCTACATAAGAAATAGTAGCTTCTGAGGTATCAGGGGCATCCGATGTAGCTGTTATTTTGGTTATGCGTGGTTTTTCATCTTCAAAAAGCCTATACATCGATTCTTGAGAAGAAGAACCACATTTTGTAGCACATGTAGTATCTAAAAACAAGGGAGTCATATCTGTCACCTCTACAGTGGGAGTTGCAGGATTTGGAGGAGCCATAGGTTTCTTTGTTTTCTTTGTAGCTTTAGACATCTCGAAGGAATTTTTTTTCTCAGGCTAGCCTACAAATAAGGAGACACGTGGAGTGAAACAATGTTTGAGAATGCGGGAGTGATTTAGCAATAAAACCAAAATGATGGAGAATATATGGTCGCATGCGTAGAAATCCTAAACATTAATTAACCCACCATTGGATCACATTTGGAGGCTCAAAGCTATCATACCCTTATGACAATGCATTTATGAAAAATGTGAATTCACATGCCTGAATGGACACTTAAGCATTTTTAAATTAAAATATCCTACATCGCAGTTTCATATGTGTGTCAAGTCTCTAAAACATAGAGCGCACTTGTTTTTCTGATTTCCAATCAAGCTTTTCCATTTTTGAATAATTCTTTTGAATTCATTTATCGAAGGTTTTTTAGTAGTTTGGAATGTTAGAGGGGGGAGAGCGATGAATGAGCTGCAGTATGATATCACATCGCAATCTTGGTGAATACAAATGGCAAAAGGAATTGATACTTGGCGAAAGTGTGATGTGATATATCACATCAGGGAAATGAAAGTGGGCAGAGTGCATGGTAATAGAAGGGATTGTGGTTTTGCGATTGTGATTGGTGACGTGGCAAAGGGTGGGCCCCGCTAATGGATTTTCATGAAATATAACTTCGTTGGGGGCCTTCATGCTTTGTTATCAAATTTTTAGCCTTTGTCACCTTTTTCCTTTAGAGATCCTTTTGTGTCTTTTATGCTCTTCAACGATATCACATCACAAATTTTACATGGAGCGCCTCATATGCTACCTGTTGTGTTTGCGATAGAGGATTATTTGGGTTTTCCGCCAAAGTCTTTAGCTAACAAAACATGTTTTTAATTTTTTAAATTCCTATCTCTATCTTTATAAGTCACAAAGGGTTTTATTGTCTTAATCTAAAAAATTTAAAAGGGTCCCCATTATTTTCTAAGAAATCTATCCACAAATAATGGGGGGTTTTTGAATAGCACATAAGGACCATACTAGTTGGGTGATGATTTATTATCCTGCTTATCTTTCTTGAGGGACATTTGTTTGTATGGTTGTAGCCATCCAAACGTTTTTTCACTATCTCAGTTTGCCCGTCATATTGAGGATGGTAATAGGAGTTATGAGATAATTGAGTACCAAGACAAGAAAATAATTTCTTCCAAAAATTTCCAGTGAAAATGGGATCTATGTCACTTACAATAATATTTGGGCTTCCATGTAGCTTTTAAATTATTTCCATAAATGCAGTATAAATTGTACTAGCTTTAAAAGGATGATATAATGCACAAAAGTTTGCATACTTGGTAAGTCTATCAACTACCACCATGATGACACTCTTTCCTGCAGACTTGGGTAAACATGTGATAGAATCCATTAAGACCTCCTCCCAACTCTAACTTGGAATGGCTAAATGTTGTAACAAATCCAACACCTTAATTGTCTCAACTTTATTTTGTTGGAAAACCAAAGATTCTGCCACAAAATTCTGAATATCATATTTAAGGCCATCCCAAAAAAAAATCTTCTTGACCTTGTGGAAAGTTTTTAAAAATCCCTAGTGCCTTCCTATGGGGGATGTGTGCAATTCCAAAAGAATATTTTTCTTGAGTTGGGAATTCTTACAAAGGTATAAGTGATCTTTGTAGCATAATGAACAATTTTTCCAACTAAATGTCTCAGATGTACCAGGATCTTGATGGAACTTTTGGATGAGTGTCCACACCTCTTCTTCATTCTTCCATTCATACCTGGCTTTGGTTATCGAATCAGGTTGGATAATAGAAATGGCACAAAGCAATTCTTCCACATCCTCATCCTTTCTCAAGAGTGCATCTACAAAAACATTTTGCTTCCCTTTTGTAGATGATTTCAAAGTCATAACCCAACATCTTTTTGACCCTGTTTTGATGTTATTCTTAAGATAATATTTTTTCCAAAAATTATTTAAGACTATCATGATATGTTCTTACCTTGAAGTGTCTTCCTATTAAGTAAGGTCACCATTGATTTATTGCATGTAGTATTGCCAATATTTCCTTCTCATAAAGAGGTTTGTTTAAATACTTTCCTTTGATTGGATTACTTTCAAAAGTAATGTGTCTTCCTTCTTACATTAAGAAAACTTCAATTACATTTATTGAGGCATCACATTACACAATAATTTTTTTTGTGAAGTATGGCATTGCTAAGAGAAGTGCTTGGCTCATTGCCTCTTTAAGATGTTTAAAGGAATTAGTTGCTTATGGAGTCCAAGAAAATGCATATCTCTTCAGTAATGTTGTTAGAGGTCCTGTTATTCTCCCATAATTATTAAAAAACTTGTGATAATACCCTGTCAACCCAAGAAATCCTCGAAGATGCTTTATGGTTGTGGGAATTTTACATTCCTTAATGGCTTTAATTTTGTCATGGTCTACCTTAACACCCTCACGTGATACAATATGACCCAAATATTCCACCTCCTGTACTCCAAAGAAACATTTGGAGATTCTTTCATATAATTTTTTCTCCTCCAATAGTTTGAGCACCTTATCAACATGTTGAACATGATCCTTCCAAGAATTGTTGTAGATTAGTATATCATCAAAAAATACTAATACAAATTTTCTAAGGAAGGGTTTGAAAATAGAATTCATCAAACCTTGAAATGTGGAAGGTGCATTAGTAAGGAAAAAAGGAATGACCAAAAATTCATAATGACCCTCATGAGTTCTGAATGCTATTTTCAAAATGCCTTCAGTCTTCATTCAAATTTGATGATATCCTGAACGAAAATCCATATTGGTGAAGTAAATTGATCCATGTAATTCATCCAACAATTCATCAATGACAGGAATGGGAAATTTATATTTAATAGAGAGATTGTTGAGCTTCCTATAGTCTGGAAACATATGCCACGACCCATCCTTCTTGTGCACCAATACTACTGGAGGAGAGAAATAAATTTGACTAGGTTGAATTATATCTGTTTTTAGCATTTATGAAACCATACTTTCAATTTCACTCTTTTGGGCATAGGGATATCTGTAAGGTCTGATGTTTGGAGGGAAACTTCTTAGAATCAAATGAATAGCATGATCATGATCACGAACAGGTGGGAGGACTTTTGGAGTATCAAATACCTTGGGATGATTATCCAAGACTTTTTGGATATATGGAGAAATAGATGATTTCGATGTTTGAACCTCTAGTGAGCATAATTGTGCAATTACACCTTGTTGTTCTTTCTTCATAAACTTTGTCATGAAATTAAAGTTGATTAACTTTCTTGGTTTCCCCGCAATACTCCTTAATTCAACTTACTTGCCTTCCCAAAAAAATTCGAGAAAAGTTCTTGAAAATAAAGCCATTGTCCCCAAATATTGTAACCATTGGACTCTTAGTACAACATCAACATCACCGATTGGAATGGAAAGCATTAGACTATTCAATACTTATTTTCCCATGGGTAACTTGATATTATGGAAGTTTCCAGAGAAATTTATAGTTCCTCCATTTTCAACCATCACTTGACACTCTAGTGTTGGATATAAGAAGGAATTAAAATTCTTGACTATCTTACAATGAATAAAATTATGGGTACTATCCAAATCAATCAGCATTATTACCTTTTTCTTCTTGATATATAGTTCTATATTGAGATTTTGAGGAGTGGTAATTCCTACCAATGCATTACAAGATATGGTTGGACTCATTTCTTCTTTCTCTGGGGTTGGTTCTTGGTGTATATCCTCTTCTTTTGATGTTTCTTGTTCCTTTTCTTCCTCCTCTTCACAATCTGTATAGAATAATTTCTTCTCAGAACACTTATGATCTTTAGTGTATTTTCTATCACAAATATAGAAAATCCCTTTTTCTCTTTTTTCCTCTAATTTTTGTGGTGTCAACCTTGTAGGTTGTGGAAGGTTAAGAGAAACAACACTTCCACCTTTGTATTTGTGAGTGGTAGACTTCCTTGCTGCCATAATTTCGCTTTCAACTTTTTTTGCCACCTTGAATGCCTTCTCCAGTGAATCAGGTTCCCAAAGGAGAACCTCATGTTGGATGTTATCCTTCAAAGTCCCTATGAAGACATCAATCCTATGCTCCTCTGGAATATCGATTACCCTGATATTCAATTTTTGGAAGTCCTCAATGTGCTCTTCCATTGAACCCTTTTGTTTGAGATTTATCAATTGGCTAAAGAAGACGTTACTCTTCGTATCCTCATAATATGCTATCATTTCCACCATAAAAATCATCCAAGTGACAAGTGCTTTACGAGAAAAAATACATTGATACCATACAAACTGATTGGGTTCTAAATATAAAGTTGCAATGTGTACCTTTTGTGTGTGTTTCACATCATGAAGATCAAAATATTTCTCCATCTATAGTATCCATGTTACTGGATAATTGCCATCAATCTTCCTCATATCGATATTTGGAATGCAGTGGGCCTTAAACCCAACATTGGAGTCTCTAAAATCATAATTCATATTCCTTTTGTCATCATCATGATTTCATGGATTATCTTGTCACCATTGGGAAGCCTTTCTTGCAGCAACTTTTTCGATCCTTCCATATTGACATTCATCATTGCTTCCATGTCTACTTTTAAACCATCCTTCAAATATTACATGTCCGTTTTTAAACCATCCATGTCCCCTTTTAGTTCATCTTTGGTTTCTCTTTGTGAGAGCGAAATTTTTTGCACTTGGTCCCATAATTTTGATATATCATGTTGCAATTCTTCCTCTTCATGAGTCATACTAGAGCTTTCTGAGGGATTAATGGGTGTAGAATTATTTTGTTTGGGAGGATTTTTAGAACCATGTACTTATATATATTCTTTAATATTCCATTAGAATCACTTCAAACTAATTTTTTCAAACAAAATTTATGCAAAATTTTAAAAAATACAAATCTTTTTCTTGCGTTTTAGGAACTCGATATTGAACTTGTTGCATCTTTGTAATTTTGGATCTCCAACTTCTGAAGTTCTGTCATGTAGTATCCCTATAATTCTTCTTTCCAACCCCACAACTCAGATAAATATTGGATTCTTCAAGAAAGTGTTATGCCCAATCTCCCACGATGGCTTGATTATACACTTGTTTAGTAGCGCGAACTTGTGTGGAGTTCCACATGTCATTATTTTGGCCTTCAACCCTGAAAATGATACTCAAAAAGATACATTCCATCTGATTTTAGTCAATTTTTACAAAATTCAAATCTAATGCTCGGAGAGAAACTTATGACGATTTTCCCTGGGTCGCCTGTTTGAGATGGAATTCTGGAGCCTACCAAAACCCTAACTTCATCATATCATATCTCCAAAATTATAGCGAACCAAGATCTGAAATTTTTACACGAGGTTCAACAATATTTTAGCTCCACGTGGTTGAAACTTTAGCTTCTTAAGCTTCGTAGAAAAAAATTAGCTTCCAAGATGACCTATCTGAAGCAGTGAAACCCTAGAATCCAAAGCTCTGATACCAAATGTTATGCAACCAACTCATAAAATAAGAGAAAAGATAGATGAATGACTTAAAAATTATCCTCTTTAATGGGGAAACCTCCTTTACATTACATAAATGAACAATTATTGGATGATTCAAATGATAATACCTTCTTGGTATATATAGGAGTCTAGGGGGTCATAATATAATCAGAGCCTACATAGCAATAATAATGTAAGGGAACGACATTAAAAATAGTGGGCTTCTATGGGGCACAACAATAGCAACTTGGGGGATACATGGGCATAAAAATAACAAAAGGGAGATACACTAAAAATGAAAATAAGGGGAATACACTAATATTATAGGGACCTAATAGAAGAAGCAAAGTAAGCATGGGGGCAACCAAGTAGCCATTACTATCGATGAAATTATTATGGAAAAATCTTCCAATTATCCCCACAAGGTTAAAATCTTTCTCCTAATCCTCCCCTAGTTGATGAAGTGATTGATTGGAATTTGAATCCAATCAATACCACTATCTCTGAATGTGAATCCCATGAGTGGACGTTCCTAAAAAATCATTGGTTGATAAAATGGTTGACCCAATTCCCCCTTCAGTTTATCGTACCTTTACCATAGAGAGTGAAGTTCATACCGCTCAAGTTCTTATCATTTCTTCAGGTTCCAATGAACTAGGGGGAAATCCTCCCATTCCAATGGCACAAGTGGACAATCCTCCCGTTCCCACGACATAGAGGGGAAATTCTCCCATTACCACAATACAAGGGAGAATTTCTCCCATTCTCATTCCACAAGGAGGTAGTTCTCCCATTCCCATTCCACAAGGAGGTAGTTCTCCCATTCCCATTCCACAAGGAGGCAGTTCTCCCATTCTCGCAACACCCCCTCCAAGTAGTATGGTCACTTCCTTTGATTGGAGTCGACTGGTAGGGTATCGTCTTCCTCTTTATGTGCCCTTCCATATCATAGTTGTTGGTGTCTGGATATGAACAGAATTCAACCCTTTTTTCCACATAAATTATCAACCTAAGGGCGTTAGTTATTTCAAGACTAACGACAAAGTATATCTAGATACAAGCACAGGAACTGTTGTAGATCACAAGTTTAATCCATAACACATAGATCACTATAACAGTAATGAAATGAACTATATAAATTAAAGGGCATCCACAGAAATTAAACGTAAACTATAACAGTAGTAAAGAAATCACACTAAAGCACAACACTGCAAGGAAAAAAAGAAAACACAGCACCTGATCAGAAGAGTGGGCCCAACTCTGTGATCAGGGCTGCGGTAAACTCACGAATTACAGGAGAAACAACAAGTTGATGTGCATTCAATTTATGATAAAAGAGATTCATTACAAGATCTGTATGTCAAAGGGCTTAAACCCAATTCACAGCCCGTAGGCCTCTTTATACAATTGTCCTGAAACCCCGATTCCTCTTAGCAACTCCATAGTTACAAAAATACATCTTGTTACAACGACAACCTAGTTTCCCAACAAGAAACCATGAAAAGGCCTAAAATGGCGCTGATACAAACAAGTCTGTTACACTGTAACAACAAATAAGGAAAACGTTGGAGATGATGGGTTGTTCCTCGACTTGTGGCCGCAACACTCCTATTTTAGCTAAATCTGAAGAAATATTGGAGTTAATATGTAAAAAGGTAAAACCTCCATGAAAAATGCTTCATTAATAAAATATCCCATGAAAGATAGGGAAAAGGGTTTTACCTCATGTGTTTAAGAATAATAATGGTAGAAAGAGATAGAAAGATAGGGTAAAATGGGAGAGGAAAGTATACAAATCTGGTACCCAACATCTCCCCCCAACTGCTCTATCTGCACGTCCTCATGCAGCTCGTCCTCTCCTCAGATCTGGGTTGGACCGACTGTGATAGACATGAAGCTGTGCAAGGTCATACTCTTCATCCATTTCTATCCCTGATGGTTTATATCCTTCTGTCAAAACAAGATCCTTCCACCAGTCTGGATCAACGTTGCATGTAGGAGTATATTGCTCAACTGGCAACCAGATAAGGGGAAATTGAAATCTCATTCCCATCCATATTACGCCACATGTATGAATGCATGCCACGAAACGTGGCATTCTCTATAAAGCCCATGTAAAGTTAGGTAACCCAAATGGTTCTCGTTCTTTGATGGCTGAAGATTACAACATCCACCTTTTATGACAACTGTCCAGCGCTTCTTTACGGAACATCGTAATCTGGCTGACACATAAGTTAGCACACCATTTCTGGGTTGCCAACATGTGTTCTCTATGGCCCTCAATCTGTAGAAATGTATAATGCTTGTTATAAATGTTTGAGGACTGGCCATGCTCTTTCCTCATCATTAATGGCCTTCCAGCTTGGTTTTCCTCAAATGTGTCCCAAGCCTTCCTCCACTTAATATGATTGATGGTATAAGAGGTGAAAGCTCTTAAATGGATGTCCCCCACGAATGGAATTGGGTTAAAGGACTGATCATGCCTTAAGTAATACGCATGCATATAGAGCTCGCACATTAAGTGTTGTCTTATAATATCATGAACTTTTAAAATACGAAGAAATTGAATGGGGTCCTCAATTTCGTACCAAATCTCCTTATATATACTTTCAAGACAAAAGAAAAGAAATTGTTCATGAAGGAACAAGGCATAGTTATGTGCAGGGGGTTTGCATTCCATTACCTGTTGTGCTAGGGAGAACATCTGCTCCTTGTCTGTCTTCAACAACTGCACTTGTTCTTCCAACTCCTCTATTCTGGCCTTATGTTTGGCCTGCTTCAACCGTGCCTTGTATAAATGATCCATGTACCTTGTGATGACTCTGGTGGCCTGTTCTCAAACCCTAGTTGTTTCCTTCTTATGGTCGCTTGCAGAAGACTGACACTTTTGAATTTCAGTGACCAATACAAATTCTCGACCTTCAAACAACTCTGATCAGGCCAGTCTGGGTAGCTGTAGTGGAGACTTCGATCTTTGGCTTTATTGCCCTCCATTTGTAGATTTTTACCTTCCTTTTCAATCGTGAAACTTTCTTCTTCAAATCCCGAACTTCCCTTTTTAGTCTCATGGTTTCACTGAACTGAAACTGATACTTCTTCTTGAGAGGTAACCTTCTTTTCTCACACTGTTCAACCCATTCCTGTTTAATAATGAATTCAGTTTTTGGGCCTATAACAGGCTCAGAAGGTAGTAGAACACTGCCAATATTCTCCACGTATTCTTTTTCCAAACCCTTCTGACCGAGCTCCCTATCTCCAGGGGTTTCTTCCTCTATGTTTCCTCCGGGAACTTCTACTGTCTGTTCAACAACTTCATTGGCCACTTTGTGTTCCGATGTTTCCACAAGAACTATGTCTTCTTTGTGAATCTCCAAATGTTCTGGTTCGGTAGTGGCTGGGCTGATCTTGGCCGTGTCAACAAATTTAAGCATTGGGGGAACAACTACTTCCTCTATTAGTAATTTGGGCGAGCGGAATCCCCTCGCCCCTCTAGGTATCATGGACTGGAACGGAGAGCGGGGGACAGACTTATCATCCTCAATTCCGGCTTGAACCGAAACTTCACACGTTATTACCTTAATTGGGATCGATGTTGGTTCTTGTGGAGCAGCATCTATCCCACTACTTGTTTCCCTTTTGTCCTCTCGCTCTTTTTTCACCATTTCTCCTTCTAGTGTCGATACTGGTTCTTGTGTGACAATATCGACCTCCTGATTCATTTCTTTTATACCTTCATATTCCTCATGAATTGACTCTTTTTCTACAATTGGTACCAGTCCTTGAGGAACATTGTTTATTTCGCAGGTCAACTCCTCCTGTCTTAGCCGAATTGGGGGTGGTTCTTGTGTAACACCCCTACCTGTATCAACATCCATATCTGTTTGGGCAGGTGATGTTGTTTCTTGAAAAACACCATCACTTGCCATTTCTCTATCCACAATTTCACTCCTTTGTTATTCATTGACAAAATTTGATGATTGTAAAACAGTATCGACTTCCTTCACGATGTTCATAATTTCTTCCTTTGTGCGCTCTTCAAGCTAGGCTGGTTCTTGTGTGGCAGCCTCGGGTGTGCTGCCAATTACCTCCTCCATTCTCATCTCTTCAGGTTCCTCCTGATAAATCATCATCTCTTCTTCCTCGAGTTCCTCTTTATCAACTTCCATTTCCATCTCCTCAGGTTCCTCTAGGTCAATTCCCTTCGAATGTTCTGCTTCTGCCAAACCAGTCAGAGAGACTAGTTCTTCTTCTCTAGCGGCAATAATGGCTGCCACCTCTTCTTCTGAGGACCCACAGAATTCTGCCCAGGATACCCGAACCCTATTTATTGCATGCATAACCAATAATCGCACCAAACCATGATTAGAAAGCACTTCCGGCATTCGGCACGAACACCGAGCAGCCTGTGCCATTTGTTGCAGCTATTTCAAGAGGAAGAAGGGCATGTTTAGGGCATGCACCTGATCCTGTGGAAATCAGAGGTGCGTTAGAATTTTAAAGTGATACTTGAACAGAGTTGAGGCCCGACCCTCGTAGGTAATTTATTTTATTATGAAACCTACAACTTAATTCCAAGGATACGGTACCGTTCGGCTCTTGTATCCTCTGCCCATTTGAATGACACTTTCTCCTGCTTGTAAGAACAATTTGGGAAATTCTGGAAGAGAAAATTTCTTAGCAAACCATTGATGCCCCTATTGTCTCAACTCGATAACCTTTATGATTGCCTCTTCTATGACAGGAACTTCCAGACCTCTAACCCATGAATAATTATCCTCTAAATTGAGTGCGAATTCCATTGTGATTCCTCCATAAAACCCCTGCAATCTGTCAAAGTAGGTATCCCACCCTGCATCAACAAAGACTTTCCAAACCTCTGGATTTCTGCAGACTGAAGCTGTGTTTTCAGATTCATGCCGCACAGCCAGCCCACCCATACTGTGGAGACTTGTAGAAACACTTCCTGTAACAGTAGACCATTGGGCAAGGTGGTGGGTACCAAATTCGGAGAAACAACATGGTGAAAATGGAAAGGTGGTAATGGTAAATATGGCCAGTAACTCTCAAAACTAAGAAAAAATATGAAAGAATATGGTAAGTGTCATGAATAGAAATAATAATTGTTCAGATAGGGTGGACGAGACATCTTACGGATCCCAATATGTATTAAATGATGATACCACATATTGATGGGAATTGTAAGGTATACCATGAGAGGATTATCATACTTAATTTATGAGGCAATTATTACGTCGTCCTTGACATGACGACACCCCCCCAACTTAAATTTTTTCCGTTCGCGGCATTAAAATTTTCACATGGGATATTTAATTAATTCAGTAAAAATCACGTGGAGGCGTACCTGACGGCCTACCTGAATGATGTGACGGTTGGTAGGATGATAGCGTAGTAATGATGTGGATGGAGTAACAACATCGGAGTAACAACATTGGTGTAACAGCATCGGAGTAACAACGTCGGTGTAACAACATCGGAGTAACAACATCATAGTAACAACATCGGTGTAACAGCATCGGAGTAACAACATCAGAGTAACAACATCGAAGTAACAACATCGGTGTAACATCATCGAAGTAACAGTAGCAGAGTAACAGCATCAGAGTAACAGCATCGGTGTAACAGCATCGGAGTGACAGCGTCCGGTGTAACAGCATCTGGAGTGACAGTAGTGCGAGTAGCAGCATCCGAAGTAACAGCAATGTGAGTAACAACATCTGGTGTAACAACATTTGGAGTAACAACAATGCAAGTAACAACATCCAGCGTAGCAGCATCGATGAAGGAGTAACAACATCGAGTAGCAGCGTTTGGTGTAACAACATCATGAGTAGCAGCAACTGAGTAACAACACCATGAGTAGCAGCAACTGAGTAACAACACCATGAGTAGCAGTAACCGAGTAACAACACCATGAGTAGCAGGAATCGAGTAACAACACCATGAGTAGTAGCAACTGAGTAACAACACCATGAGTAGAAACAACTTATTCTTTGGGAAATTTGTCTTTGATTTTTACTCCTTAGTAGTAACTCCTGCAAAAAGACAACAAAATAAAACATAATTCTTTATTCTTTATTATTATTATATTATTTTATTTTTATTTTTTATTTTTTTTACAAAAAGGGTGAAGAGGAAGAATTATCTGCGCTGATGACCTTCAAACTAGATTTCTCAGAGAGGTGTTTAATAAAGGCATCCTTAGAGGTTTGGAGGCGGTACAATCTCAGGCGATGTCCATTGACTATAAATGAAGCACGTGTATCATCAATTGTGACTAGCCTGACTATTCCATTATCAAATACAGCGTCCACCTCATAAGGTCCCATCCAACGAGTGCAAAGATTTCCTTTAAAATCCTTAAAGAGGGAGTCATAAAGTAGTGCCCAATATCCACTTTGAAACACCTTATTTTTAATAAACTTATCATGCCATTTAATTCTCTGTTGTTGAATAACAATAGTTCTCTGGACATCCATTGAACATATTTCATCTAGTTCATTGATTTGGGCCAGTCGGTGTTTCTAGGCATCTGACAGATCCAAACCAACTTCAAGAGATGTTATGAGCATATTGATTTCGAATTCTATTAGAAACAACAAGGATTTCCCATAAACCAGCTTGAATGGTGAAAACCCGATTGTATTTTGCCATGTTTTTATGTATGCCCAGAGAGCTTCTAGCAGCTTTTGAGCCCAATCTTGATGATGGTAAGCCATATTTTTTGTCAAGATGTTTTCCAATATCTTGTTTATGCTTTCCACTTTTCCATTCACCTAGGGGTGGTATGGAGATGTCACTCTGTTCTTGACCCCATATTTCTGCATGAGATTTGCTATCTTGTGTGATGTGAATTGTGCCCCTCCATCTAAAACAAGCTCTCTTGGAGTAACGTAATGAGAAAAAATTTCTTCAAATAGAAAATCTGAGACCGCCTGTTCTGTTTCTTTCGCAAAAACTTTGGCTTCCACCCACTTAGTCACGTAATCAGTACAGGCCAAGATGTGGACTTTCTACTGGGAGGGTGGGTTAAAGGGTCCAACAAAGTCAATAGCCCATTTCTCAAAAGGCTCGAGGACTACCTATCCCTGCAAAGGAATTTCATTAGCTCAACTGGGCTGCCCCATACGTTGGAAACTATCACACCTCCTAACATAATTCCAAGCATCACAAAAAATGGAAGGGCAGTAATATCCCATTTGCAGCACCTTATGGCTTGTTCTTTTGTCCACAAAATGCCCTCCACAAGGGCCATCATGGGCAACTTTCAATACCTCATAAATATCATCTTCAGACACACAGTGTCGGATCTGCTTATCTTCTCCTATATGAAAAAGTTACCCTGCCATCCAAGAATATCGGGCACTATGATAAATAATCTTCCGCTGTTCCCTATATGACAAATGAGGAGGCACTTTCCCTGTAGCAAGATAGTTAGCAATATCTGCATACAACGGAGGTTTAGTAGAAACTGTAAAAAGGCGTTCATTGGGAAAACTGTCTTCTACAGGTGTGCATTCATTATTGTTATCCATTCTAGATAGGAAATCAACTACTACATTATCCTTTCCTGGCTTATCTACTATTGTAATATCAAATTCTTGAAGAAATAGTAACCATATATTAATACGACCAGGAGTAATAGGTTTATTCATCAAATACCTGATTGTTGTGTGATCAGTATGGACAATAGTAGAATACTCGATGATGTAGTGCTGAAACTTATTGACAGTGTAAATGACAGCTAAGAATTATTTTTCTGTCACTGTATATTTTAGTTTAGCAGGAATTAAATTCTTGCTGACATAGTAGATTGCATATGGTGTTTTGTCTATCTGTTGTCCTAAAACAACCCCTACTACTGTCTGAGAAGCATCAGCATGTATGTGAAACGATAATGCCCAATCAGGTCCTCAGAGGATTGGAGCCGTGCACACCAGCCCCTTAATTTTTGTGAAAGCTGTCTCACAATCTTCAGTCCACAAGAATTCTGCATCTTTTGTTAGCAATTGAAATAGTGGATGTGCTGTTTTAGCAAAATTTTATATAAAGCGTTTGTAATAACCAGCACAACCAATAAAGCTACGTACCTGTGTGTTTTGGGTACTGGGAAGTGTAATATTACCTCTACTTTAGCCAAATCAACTTGAATTCCAGCAACTAAGAGAAAATGTCCCAATACTACTCCTTCTTCCCTCATCATATGGCATTTGACTATACTCAGAGATACATGGGTTTGTTTACAACTTTTGAGTAATTTCTCTAAATTTTCAAATCCTTCCTCAAATGGGTTTCCATATGGAGTAAAATCATCCATATAGATTTCAAAAATATCATCGACCAAATCAGAAAATATTCCCAAGATTTCCCTCTAGAAGGTAGCAGGAGCATTACACACACCAAACGGGAGGACCCTGTATGCAAAGGTTCCCTAAGGGCATGTAAAAGTTGTTTTATCCTGGTCTTCCAGGGATATCTGGATCTGGTTATATTTACTGAACCAGTCTAGGAAGGAAAATAATTTCTTCCCATCCAAGGTATCCAGGACCTAGTCAATGAATGGAAAAGGAAAATGGTCTTTTTGAGTTGCCTTATTTAGTTCCTTGTAAACTACACAGATCTGCCATTTACCATTATTTTTGGGAACGATAACTAGCGGGGATACCCATTGGCTATGTGAGATGGGATAAATGAATCCTACATCCAACAATTTTTGTAATTCTTCTTTAACAATGTTTTTGAGAGCATGATCCATCCTCTGTTGAGGCTGTCTTACAGGGCAGAAATCTTCCTTAATATAAATATGATGAGTGCATAGGCTAGCAGGGATACCCTTCATGTCAGTATAATCCCAGGAAAAAGCTTCCTGATTATCTTGAAGGACTTTCAAAAGTTTTTTGGTCTGAGATTCGGACAGGTTTGGGTTGATATTGAGTGTCTTCCCTGGTTCAATCTCGATTGGAGTACTATCGTGGGATGAGGTTACAGGAATGTCCTCAATGTCATCTTCTGGTTCAATGTTTTCTTGTGTCTCATAGCTCATATTAGATTCTAGAATATGTCGAGTTGAATCGGAAACTGAACTGTAATAATTAATAAAAGCATTAATGGTATCATCTTCAGTTTCTATTTTAAATTGAAGTCCTACCCAATAGTGAGAACTAGTCTAACATCTTCGTTTTCAGGTTTAGGCTCTTCCATAGGTAGAGGTTTCTGACTGGGTAATGATTTTTTAGATGGGTTTGGTTCTACAGGAGGATAAAGCTTGAGATTCTTCGTAATTGTCCCATTTTATATGATCATGTGCCCAGATCGGCACCCTATGTAGGCATCTTCAATTGCAAGCCAGGGTCTTCCTAGGATCAATGGGTGACCACCTACTGAAGATCGGGTCTGCAATATAAGGAGGTTCACAGGGTAATGCCATGAGTCTACTGAAATGATCACATCCTCTAATTTCCCTACTGGTTTAATTGTGGATCTGTCTACAAGTTCCAGGATATTAGGGGTTGGTTTAATGTTTGCAAGTCCTAATGTGTTCATTGTTTCAGCAGTAATAATGTTAATGGCCACTCCCAAATCCATCAACATGTTTGGGATTTCCACCCCATTAATCTGTATTGTTAGAATCGGGTTCCCAAGGTCTTCGTATTTTACAGGCATGATTTTTCCTAACATGATATCGGATAGTCTACCCACTACATGAATGGTTAATGGATCCTTAGGTTTCCTCCCTGGTTTCTTTGAGCAGTATTCTTTCAGAGTTTTTGCGTATATAGATACATCCCTCATAGCTTGTAACAGGGGTATTTTAACAAAGATATTCTGCAGTTCCCCTAGGAAGTCAAATTCTTCTTGAGGTTTTGGCTTACTCAAGGTCAATCTTTCAAGGTGTAAAGGAGAAGTTAAATGACCTTGATTAGGAATAGCTTGGGGAGGTGTCTAATTTATTACGTTTTAATCTGAATTCTCCCTCACTGTTCTTTGTTCTGGTTCTGTGTCTTCACTGTCAAATTGTTCTATAATAACGGGTGAAAAAGGTGCATTTACTACCTGACCAGACCGTAGATTTATTTCATTGAGCCCCACAGTAGAAATTTTATAGGATGGAAGGTTCAGAGTATCTTTTTTCTAGACCCCTTTATTGTTTGGATTCGGGTTAGGCTGGATAGGAAGCTAGGGTCTAATGGCTGGGTTTCCTGGGGGTACGTTGGAAGGAAACTGAAGTTGTTGTTGAGGCATAGGTTGAGGAAACTATCCAGTAGGAGAGGGTCCCTACCAGGTCTGATTCCATGAAGGATTTGGACTGGCTTGAGGAACCCATTGTTTCCAAGGGGGATACTAATATTGAGACCACATCGTTGAAAATGGTGCAGATTGGGGATCCATATTGAAATTGTTAAAGTACTGAGATGGTTCCGGAAACATACCTGAATTTATAGCTGGTGGTCGAGGTTTCCATGGTTTCTTCTTCCCCATGAAGTATAGTTGGTCCACCGTTATTTTTTCACTTTCTCCTTGGAAAACTGCTTTCAGCCCGGGCAAGGAAGGACATGAACTGGTCGCGTGAGCCTGTTCACAGATCGCACAGGCTTCCACCGTGTCCAGCGAGCATTCCTTCAAAGGGTGCTTCTTTCTGCACTGAGGGCAGAATATAGCCATGGTTTTTTCCAACTCCATCTGCTTCTGTTTTTCCTGTAGAGTGTCCATCTAGGCTAATAGTGTGCTCAAAATATCGATTCTTAGATTGTCCAATAGATTTCCAATTTCTTCTTTTGTGACCCCTCCACCGAAATTCTTTGATGACCGAATCCCTTGTCCACTTCTTGCAGCTCCTCGTGAACACTTGATACAGTAATCACAAATAGTTTCGAAGTTTTCTTGAAAAATATCCCCTTTTCCCACTATATTCAGAAGTTGAAGAGAGTCTTCCCTAAGTGCTCAGAGAAGAATGATCTTCAGAATGTCTTTGTCCAGGGCACTATGTCCCGACCTCTGTAATATGTATTTAAGTCGTTCTACGCATTCCTCCATATGTTCATCCTCTTTCTGTGCAAATTTAAATATTTATTCCTTAATGTCACAGGACTTACAATAATCTCGGTACTTCTCCAAGAAATCTTCTTTCATTCCTTCCCATGAGGTAATCGTACTCCCTCCTAGACCTATAAACCATCTCAGGGTTGTCCCCTTTAGGGTAGCAGGAAATATCTTCAATTTCTGGGCATCAACAATGTAGTCATATTCGCGGCAAACAATATCAAACTCAAAAAGGAACGTATCAGGGTCTTCAGAAGAGAGCCCATGAAAACTAGGCAGGGTTGTTAAAGGGATGGGTCTCATTGGTGCATCACCTGTGACGTTTCCAATGGAAAAATCAATGGAGGAACTTACTGGTGCCATAAATACCCTCCAATACTCACTTGGAATCTCGATTGGTTCCGCAGCTAGTACCTTGAGTGATTCAACCATAGAAGGTTGCACCAAGCTACCCTGGTCCCTTGGTGACTAAAAATATTTCAAAAATTCCTTTACCAGATCAGAATCATTTGGTTCAGCAACAGGAATTTTTACAGCGCTGCCTTGGTCTCTTGGGGATGAAAATCATTTTTGAGGTTCTTCTTCCCAGTTAGAACCACTCAGTTTTTCTGATCCCCTACTTGCCACTTCATCCCCTTCTGCTGCTGATAAGGATGCCTCCTCCACTGATACCTTGTTGGTTAAATCTTCTGTCATAGAAAGAATACCTTTTGGTACCGTGGATGGCACTGGTTGCTCTACAGACTGCCCTTCGGACTTCGTCTGAATTCTAACCCTAACAACATCATGGGACAATGCCTCAGATCTAGATTTTTCAATAATTTCCTGAATGTATGTCTTCCTCCCCATATTCTTCCCCTTCTTTGGGGGTCTTCCTCTGCCCCTATTATTCATATCCTTGTTCTTACAAATTGTGAAGAGGGTTCATCGAAAGGATTCAAAAATCACTCAGGACCCGGAGTAGGACAAATAACTTCCTCCCCGTGTAGAGAGAAGGGATTCAAACAGAAAAAGAAAAAGAAAAAGAAAAATCAAAGTTCAAGAGCTGAAGCAGAGTCCTCCCCAGGATGAGAAGTTGGCCCCTAAAAGAAAAAAACAGGAAATAAAAGCAGAAAAACTGGAACTATGCCCAGGACTTAGGGCAAGGTTACAAAATACCTTCCCCAAGATGAGGGATTAATTTTTAATGAGAGAAAAAAACAGAACAAAGTAGAAAGAAAAATAGCATGTTATTCTCAGGGCTTGGATTAGGGTAATAAATGACCTCCCCAAGACGAGAGATCAATTAAACAAACAAAAAAAACAAAAAACAAACAAACAAACAAACAAAAACAAACAAACAAACAAAAAAACAAAAACAAAAACAAAAACATAAAAAACACAAAAATAACAAACAAACAAAACAAAAAACAAAAAACACAAAGCACTTACGCTCAGGACTTGAAGTTGGGCAATAAATTCCCTCCTCAAGACGAGAGATCAACCCTGAGATCTGTTGCAGATCCTGTTCTTGCACCTGTTAGCCTTCCCTGGCAATGACGCCAAAATGTTGGTGTCCGGATATGAACAGAATTCAACCCTTTTCTCCACATAAATTATCAACCTGAGGGTGTTAGTTATTTCAAGACTAATGGCAAAGTATATGCATATACAAGCACATGATCTGTTGTAGATTACTGTAATAGAAATGAAATGAACTACAAAAATTAAAGGGCATCCACAGCAATTAAACGTAAATTGTAACAGTAGTAAATAAATCACACTAAAACACAACACTACAAGGAAAAAAGGAAAACACAGCACTTGATCAGAAGAGTGGGCCCAACTCTCTGATCAGAACTGTGGTAAACTCACGAATTACAGGAGAAACAACAAGCTGTTCTGCATTCAATTAATGATAAAAGAGATTCATTACAAGATATGTATGTCAAAGGGCTTAACCCCGATTCACAGCCCACAGGCCTCTTTATAAAATTGCCCTGATACCCCTGATTCCTCTTAGCAACTCCATAGTTACAAAAATACATCTTGTTACAACGGCAACCTAGTTTCCCAGCAAGAAACCGTGAAAAGGCCTAAAATGGTGCTGATACAAACAAGTTTGTTACGTTGTAACAACAAATAAGGAAAATGCTGGAGATGATGGGTTGTTCCTCAACTCGCGGCTACAACGCTCCTATTTTATCCAAATCTGAAGAAATATTGGAGTTGATATGTAAAAAGGTAAAACCTCCATGGAAAATACTTCATTAATCAAATATCCCATGAAATATAGGGAAAAGGGTCTTACCTCATGCGTTTAAGAATAATAATGGTAGAAAGAGATAGAAAGATAGGGTAAAATGGGAGAGGAAAGTATACAAATCCGGTACCCAACAATAGTACAGGCCTATAATAAGGTGTACCTGTTAGTATTATGTCCTCAACTTCTTAGCGAGATTGCGATTCTCTGTAGCTTGTGCCCATTACCCAGAATTTGTTGGCTTTTAAGAGAGGAACTAGTCAATCGTTAGGGATCCTTCCTTAGTTTCCTATTACTTTCAGAGGAAAGACTATCGACAATCTATATCGATGTGATGGTAGTCCAAGGCCCTTTGGATTTTAATTTAATCCATGGGTGTGACTATGTTTATGGCATGGGATCTCTTGTCTCTTCACTCTTTCGTGTGATGTTTTTCCCGCATGAAGGAAGAATCATGACCATTGACTAGCTTTCATTTGTTGGTCCTAATTTGAATCCTAATCAACCAGCATCCCTAAATGGCCCTTATATGCAAGTGGTATCTCCCCCGCCACATATTAATTATTCAAAACTTGTTCCATTCTTGTGTCTACTGATGATTTAGTAGGTGATGTAGTGCATCATGTAATGAGGGCATTAGAGTCCATTGGATCCTATGATACCTTCCATAGTGTTTTCCTCCCATCTGATGATAACCTCTTGGAATCCATGGTATTTGGTAGGTTATGATCAAGGGACTTGAGCAAATTTCCTTTTATTTTATCAAGCTCATTTAAAAATGAAACAAGGTCCCATGAGCATAGTTATTTTCTCATGTAAATCTCGTTAAAAAATGAAACATATCCCCTTCCAATTCGAGTCTTTGATTAGATCTCATAAATGAACCTTGATATTGTAAATGAACCTTCATTCCATCCACCTGTTAGTAACCACCATTCTACTTAGGTGCATGAAATGAATCTTGGGGGGCATGTACCTTGAATTGAGTCATTATGTTGGGGGCATGCAAACTTATTTCAAGCATAGCTTTTCCTTGTTTGAAGCTTGTGTGAAAATGAAACCATTCTCATCCTACGTCTCATGATTGCCATTTTTGTTAGCCTATTTTTGTCAGATGAGCCTTGGTTTTCTCATTCCATCGTCACCATTTTCTTGGCTGATAATATGCTTTCACTTGGTTGTTTTACCCTTTCCTGAGGAACTGCTACGATGAGTGGTCTTATTAGCCAGCCTCTTGACCTATAGATGTTTTGAGCAGTCCCATCCTGACTGGAACTAGTTGCTACCCGTTATAATACTCATTCCTCTAGATGGATTTCTCTTTCATCTCTTTTCAGACTCCCAAAATATGAAAAGATTGTCAAGGAATTTTATTTTTGAACTCATTAAAGTAAATGAAAAGACGTCTACTCAGTATAATTTTAACCCTTTTCTGGACTGAGATAGGCTATTTACGAAAAAGGAATACCTTAGTCGAACATGGCTAAGAGGTCCTCCTGAGTATCATTTTATGCCTTTTCGGACTTAAGAGACTATTTACGAAAAAGGAAACTTTGGAGTTTTATTTTTTGCCTCTTTTTTAAACTCTCTAAAGATGAAAAAGGATTTGAGTTAGTCCTTCGCTGGAATTGTAAAAGAATCATATAACGATGGACTCTTTGAACATGATGGGATGGAACCACTCCTTCTTAGGTTTCGTTAAATATACTCATAGGATTCACCTAAAGGATGAAATTACAGATAATTCATATATTTTCCTCTTCAAGCTTGTCAAAAGTAAGAGGTATCGACCAAAAATGGTTGGGGAAATTAGGAAAATGGGATACTCCACCTATTAATGGAAGAGAGTATCTTTTGAACACAACACTCTTCCACTTCATCTCTGTGGTTGTTGGGTTGATAATATGGTTTCCTTTTGGTTCATCACACCATTTCAAAGCCTCCATTTTCGGTTTTGGGTCAATGCTGGCAACTCCATTCGGTGTTGTCGATGTCCTCAAGCGTAATCCTTTAGTTGATCTCTGCTACGATACTCTTAAGCCTACATTCATGTTTTTTGTTCCTGAACCAGTTCCAAATCAACATCATTTTGTCTCAAATCATGATACATGTTTCATGGCGTTGATGGGGGATACATCAAGGCCCTCCTGCCACGTGTCGCTTCCTGTCTATATCAACTCATTATCTAAGGAGTTGACTTAGAAACTCTTCATTCAGTACTTTGGATCTTGCATACATCAATGGCAAGTGTCCTCAATACAAGTTTTCATCATTGGCCTTCGACTAACCGATTCTGTATGGTGTTCGACTTCGACTCATTTATTCACACCATACAGATTGTATTGTTGTACCATGAGAGTCATTAAAATCATAGTGGTTCCTCTCGCATTTTTTATTGGCTTTAATCATTGGTCAATAATAATATGGTGTCTACCATGTTTGACTTCAACTCCCTTATTCGCATGGTTACACTCGTACACTAGGTGATCAAGTGAACCAGATAGAAGACCCCGGGTCTAGTTCCATCCATCTGGGATGCGATTTCAAGATTAATGCAAGATTATAAAGCATGATGGCCATGATCATATAGTCATCCAATCATAGATCCACACTTTTTCCTCTGTTGACGCAAATTTTTTTATCATTGTACATCTAATGTTAGCTTATGTGTTGAGCATGGTTATGCCTCCCTCACCGAAGATATCATGATGAAAATGTATTGTAATAGATGATGATATCGACCAATTGTTCTTGATTCGAAATTGTCACAAGGTAAAGCACTTTATTCATCAGCCATTGTTTCTGATTTTGTTCTTTAGGGGGAAATATGTTATAGGAAATTTTGTCGCATATGGTAAATATTCCTCCAAATTGGATCAATCAACATCCATGAACACCTTTTCATCATCCCTACACAAATCCCTAAGCATGAATCTTTGAAATCCCCGAGATTTCGAGTCTAGCTACTTCAAAATAGTGATTTTAAGGACCAATGCACCCTCGCCCTTTAGGGACCTATGTTCAGCAGTAGGTTGCCCCATTTTTCACCTGCACTTATCAGCAGCATTTTGTCCCTTGTTAGGGGTGCATTTATTCTAGAATTTCAAGAAAAATAAAAATAATCTTGTAGCTCCCTCTTCCAAAAGCTTCCAGGAGTTGCTTCAACCATTTACCTTGGATAATAAATTTTAAGCCTATCTAATCCTACCTTGGAGATTTCACCTCTTATCCCTTGAGCTGATCCTCCCATCAAGAGTGGATATCAAGCCTAGATTGGTAAATGGATAAGAATTCATAAACTACCACACTCTCTTATAAATCTACAGCCATATAAAAAATCATGGTTGGATTTTCGAGACTGATCATGCCCTCATGTTTCTGCTTTGAATATAAGAGAGTCATCATCTTCATGCATTAGGGTGACATTGAGGTGTGCATTGTGACAAGGAAGGATAAGTCAACTTGGGGAGATATCTACAAGAAAAACTATTATTCTTGGTTGTAAACTCTTGCTTATTCATATTAATACAAAGATTATATTGTTTTCCTATATATGCTACGTTATGTTTACATTAATATGTTTCAATGCGTTGTTGGTCCATTGAATAGAGTAATTGGATAATGCTACATAGGTGTCGTAGATATTTGACTTGTTATGATTGTTTGTGTAGGTTCTAATTATAGAAATCAAAGCTATGGTTGGAGCTTACAAGCATAGCATAGAGTAAATCCTGTGATGGATTCGAAGTAATCCTCTTTCCATTCTTCAATTTCTCTAAGGGAAAACTTATATTATTTGCTTTCTGTTGTTCTAGACCAGTCCACTGGGCCTAGGGAAGATACTTATGTCTGCAGCCGTAAATCCCGCATAACATATCTAAAGTACCACAAATTAGAGTTGTAATTATGACTAGCAACATATTATCTAATATGTACATCTTGGCAGGACATCTGTTATTATTTTTCACTAAAAAATTAAAACAATAGTAAACTTTACAATTTTTGCAAACTAGGGTCAAATAAAACCTTTCTAATGCAAGAGGAAACAATTGGCAGATGGTGTTGATTTAATAACTTCCTTTGTGCAACATCTTTATTATTGGTTCATTGTTGTATAATATATCTTTAGCTTCCCTCGTTAAGATATCTGCAAGACAATTTTATTTTCCAAGCTTATATGTGATGTTGAAATAATAACCATCTAAACATAAGCTCGATCTTAAAACTTGAATGTGACCCTACTCGAGCAATTTTTGGTTAGATAACATGTATTCCATATTTTTGTACACCTAATATGCTAAGGGTTAGGGTGTGGAAGGTGAACCATCAAGGGGAGTCTAAGAGACCTTGGAAAATGAATCTAGCAATAATGAAAAATGTATTTATATGTTGATATTTATGAATAAATATGTGATTCATGATTATCTTTAATTATAGTTGCTCATTCCAACAATGGTATTAGAGATAGTCAAACCTAGGCATTTTTCAGAGATTGTCATCGCTGCCTCTTTCCCAAAGTCTGCTAGCTTTGTATTTTCCATCTCTTCTACCACTCAGACCTGTCCCAAAAGGTTGTATGTTACCAGTTTATGAATAACACTATGATCTGAGTTGTGAATTATTATTTCCCTTACCTAACCTCATTGTGCACTGCAAGACTTTTCACATTTGCAGTAGGTGTTTACCTAATATGGTGAGAGAGTGTGACGGTTCGCTGCAACCAAGGAATGATATGTTGCAAGAGATGGTTTGTTGTCAAGTATAGGTGAACAACTCCTTCTCAAATAGTAGTATGAAGAATATTTCCATAGCCTTTCTCCACTCTTTTCTAAAATAAAAGAAGGCAACAATATGCACAAAATTTTCCTCCCCGTTCTTGTTGGAATAACTAGTGCTAGTGGAAAATTTAGCTAACGAAGGGAAAACATGTTTACAAGCAAGACGTCTTCCCTTCAAAAATGTCTAAGAATTCGACCATCTCTGAATTCTAAAAGTTCATGTTCGTGCTTTTAAATCATGTTTTACAGTTTCCAGTGCATGGGTAGATGAAACACATTGTTTTCAGAAACAATATTTTCATATAGCACAGGATATGAAATTGTATCATGTGGAAAAGGGAAATTATCTCTTTTGGTGGTTCGCTTTAGCATGATGGGAAAGAATGGAGATCAGTGAAATAGGATTTAATGTGGGAAGACAACATGGTTTACAAATGATCATGAAAAAAATTGTACAACTCTTGTATATGACTGCACCAATTTCACCCAAAAATACAAGTATTGGATGCTTGCATGCAACAATGGCACTTTTTCCATTAATAAAAATGTAACTAAACATAGGATACATTGTGTAGGCATGAATAAATTTTCTTTTTTTTGGTTATTCCTCTTCGTAAATCTCACTTTCTACTCCATCTAAAAATGCGGTACAGGCCCTGTAGCAAGAGAATCTCAATCAACATTAGTTGCTGCAATACAATGAACTTCATCATTAACATCAACATATAGAATACTCATTTGAAGAATGAAGAGCAAGTTTTGTTCTTTAAGACATTCATTAGAATATGTTTAAGCTTTGATGCGGTGCAAGTATGTGTGCATTTTTCTGTATGAAATTTTTATAAATGTTATTATCAACTTTACTAGAATCCTGGAGAATGTTTATGCCCTTTATATATCCATATTAATATTTAAATTTGCATGAATAAATATGTGCAGAGGAAGACCTCAGCCAATACAACTAAAATATGCCAAGCACAAGATTTGGGAAACACCTTACATGTTCATTATATTGCAAATTGTTATTGCAATTTGATTGTAAGGGTCCATGGGTTTATGGATTTGTAAAATCGCAACTTGCTTGGGAAGAAACATTAAAACAATGATAAATTAAAAATGGTGTTTTCTATAAGTTTACCAGTGAAATTGCATTGTAAATAGTTGAATTTTAGGTAGAAAATGACACCCTTGAGTTCTATGTATGAAGGATCATGGTTTTTTTTATCTTCATCCATGTGAATAGTTTATAAACATACTCATCCTCTCACTTTGTGTGGGATAAGAGGGGATTCACAATGAGGCTTCTAGTTTTGAAACCCTATAAATCTAGCATCTACAAGTGAGCCTAAGCAATAGTGATATCATATTCTCACCTTGTATCTGAAAGGGGTAATTGATGATCAACTAAAAGTTTCGAAGAGACTGAGCAACATTGACAACTAGAGCATCAAGCCTAAAACATAATCAAATTTGCAGCCAAAGTCAAAGTTATGAGCGTGTAGTTTATGGTCAACTTCAAATTAGTATCAGGAGAAGTTCCACTAGCAGAAGTCTTTAGCTTCTAGCCAGATTCAAAAATTTTCTAGAAATTGAGCTAAGCATTCCAGAGTTGGTGGTCAACCTTAAACCACTACCGGTTGACACCTCAATGGTATCCCTTTTCCAAGAATTTGGGAGAACTTCCTCTAGAAAAATACTTGAAATTCTATCCAAATTTAGAATTATTCCTGGAACTGCACTAAGAATTCCAGTGTTGGTGGTCATCCTTAAACCACCACATATTGAGACCTTGAATTCTCCTAACTTATACCGTAATTTCAGATAGCACATTCAACCAATTGTTGTCATGTATTATTGCATTTTTTTATTTCAACTCTCTTCTTGGACTCATATATACCCCTTAATATTAAAAGGGGTTGGGTGAGGTGTTGGAAAATTAATACACTAAGGGTTATGGTGTTTTTCGCTGCTACAACACCCTCCAAAATTTCACTACATTCAAATTTTGGAGCCTACTTCACCATTGCATCTACTGTCGCCTTGGTCGTAAAGTGTCGTTTCAAGCCATACTATATGTTTCAAGTGTTCTTGATCATCCTTATGTGTTATCATATTGATTAGAAAAATTTTAGTGTATTTCATGGTCGTAACACCTTTGTTGTTGCAAAACGACACTTTTTGGTTGCAATCGCTCACACTTTGTTTGTTGTACTTGGCGAAGGTATGTAAAGTGGAATTTTGATTTCTATTTATTGTTGTTAAAGCTTGTCTAAGTTTTCTTGATGAGGTGGCATGTTTCACACATGATTTTATGTCTAAACTCATTATGTCTGCCCCTCGTTCTATCTTCCACACTTAGACAAATTTTGGTTGCAAAGTGAACCCATTAGGGAAACGAATGCATGAGCGCACTCTTAATCCTTGATTGGGAATCCTTCGTTGTTTAGGAATGCACCATGTTCCATCCAAAAGTGAATAGCACACTCCTAAATCCATCTTTCCCCTTCCTTGTTCTGAACTGTGCCCTTGAAGAACCAAGTCTTCCCTTGAGTGCACTCCTTCAACTCAAAGAATTGCACCCTCCTTGAGTGCATGAACACACCCCTGAGACTTGAAGCTTTACCCCTTCATCCTCTAGCAATGTGCCCTACACCCTCCTTAACCCTTTTTAGCACATGAGTGCACTCTTAAGCCCTGAAGCCTCATCCTTCGTCCTTTGACATTGCGCCTTGTGCCCTCCTTTGCCTTCTTAAGTGCATGAGCACACGCCGAATCCCTAAAGCCTCTCCCTTCAACCTTCATCCCTATGCCCTGCACCCTTGTTGTCTCTCTTGGGTGTGCAATGCACTTGGGAAGCTCAAAGCCTCATCCTTCATCCTTCATACATGCACCATGCACACTCCCTTGAGTTCCTCTCTCTCGAGTACATGAGCGCATTTCGAAGCCTTGAAGCTTCTTCTCTTCAGCCCTTTAGCCTTTCAAAGTGCACCCTTACTCCCAAATCTCTCATTAGTCCTCCCTAGTGCATTTTTAAGGCATGAACATAAAATATGCATGTAACATGCTAGAACAAGAAATTTTTCAGACTGATGTTTCCTTTCCATGAGTGATTGTAGATACAAGTATTTCAAGAACAACATGGCAAGGATTCATGAAGAATTTCAGGCATGTTGGTTTGTGGCTTTCATGAAATATTAAGGAAACATGGAAATTTTAATTAATGAAGAGTCGGAATGGACAAATTGGAAGGCTAAAGGGGAATCAACATAACTCTTTTGGCATGCCTCCCATGCATACCAATCACCGTGGTCGCACCCCCTCCAAACAAGTGGTGCAGTCTGTGGAAGCACCGGCGCCACACATGAAGGAGCAAGCCGCAGCCATTCCGACGACACTCAGAAGTGCGGAGGGTGAAAAGACTGACCTGACAGAGGGGATGATGTCAACCTCCCCTCGGGCCAATCAGAGGAGCTTCGAGGGGGAAGTTAGGGCTCGGCCCTCAACTTCTAACCCAACGAAAGCTGGCGGGCCCCACACATGTATAGTTGGTGCAGGGAAGTCTAGGTAAGGTAAGTCTACCCAAGGTACGAGGCTGGTACCTCCATGTCAGGCACATGGCCTCTCAACTACCCTGCCATCATCTTCCAACCACCACGGGCCACGTGTCCCTCTGCTGACATCCTCATGATGTCAGCCATACAATTGTCACCTCGCTCCACTGCCCAATAAAAACCTGTCTTCACCTCGATTTTTACTCTCGACCGTTTGAATTGGTTACCACTTATCGACGTTTCTTACTCAGCTTGGCACCCTGGTAAAACTCACAGTATTGGTTGCTTTTCCCCCTGCATCGCTTTCACTGATGCCTTAGGTATTTGGTCAAGTCCTTTTCCCTATTTTCGTTTATTGTTTGTTCAAATTGTTATGGAAAAAATGAAGTGCACAACCCCTGAAACCCCGCAAGCCCACGAAGCCAGGATTTCTCTCGGTCCTGAACAACTCATGGATGCCCAATCCCAGCTTTGCAACATGGTTTACCCTTTCAATGTGGCCCGTATGAATACCAAGCTCCTAGAATTTAAGCGACGGGAAATTATTTGTTCAGAGTTGTTGATTCAGGGCTCTATTACCAAGCTACCCCAACAATCCTCCCTTCCCTGAGTTCAGAGCTTGGCTCGTCGGCGCCTACATTGAATGGAAGGATATTTTCATCTTCGCTTATGGGGTCAAATTCTTAAAAATTACCCTCAGCTCATCAGAAAGGCCCTATGCTACCCCTCCGCTCAAGGGTGTGTTGAATTAACTGAAGTCACCCTCTCTTGTCATTTCTCAAACTTGCCCATGGAAAAAAAAAGGGGTTTCCTCGATCTCATCACCGCGTCATGCCTATCTTACCTCCCGCCTACATATACTATTACCTTGTCTCCATTTCATGATACCATACAGCCTATCCTAGTGGTCATCTCGAGAATGTTGGGTTTAAACAACACAGATATGGTAACCACTGCTGGTCTAGGGTTTTTAGATGCCATGATGCAACATGGGGTTCTACTAGATATCCCCACCTTTCTGGCCTCTGCCATTAAAGCTCAATTTAAATACATATCATCCTCTATTTCCTTCAGATATTGTTCTTTGGTATTCTACCTATTCTTGTTCAAGCATGCAGACAAGTTTGAGGGTTTAGGCCTAGACAAGTTCTCCATGAGGAACGTCGAGCCAAAATCTGTTTTCTAATGGACTCAGTCAGTTCACCAGCACCCAAAGGGAAAGGGTTACATGGAATTCATCATGGATTTCATGTCCAAGGCTTACGCAATCATACATGATAGCCCCTCGCCCAAGATTTTTCCTGAGAAAAAGGAGTGGCTCCAGTTCAGTGACACAGAGTGTGTTGGGGATTGGTACTTATTTGAATATCATACTGAGATTAGGTTTTATGGTGACGAAGTTCCTCCCTACACTCTGTCGGTTTTCATGTCCATGAGGACTTTCGCCCTTGAGTTTATCTGCCAAGTCCTAAGTGTTGACCAAACTTACTTTGTGCCCGCAAAGAAGGGATATATTTTGAGGCTCCCCAACGTTGTAGGTATTTTCAATATCAATAAAAGACACGCACTTCCCTTTGTTGAGGGGATGCTGAAGAATATGAATTCCCTGCAAGGAGATGTATGACACTATGATCTGAAGGGTTCATAATGCGAATAAATAAGAAGATTAAGTCTTCAGCATATGAGCATGAACATAGGCCTCTTATAGAATTGAAAGCTAACTGTGAATCATGGCCTTTGGATACAGAGATGGAAGTTGAATCCCCAACTGCCGAAGGAAAGGGAGACAGTACACATGATGAAGTGGATATCCTAGAGTAGGAGAGCCACCAGGCGGACCAAGAACTCATAAATGAAGAAGAGGAGGATCACCTTAGTGAGAAACAGAGAATTGAAGGGCGGAAGAACAGGACACCGAGCATATTGAGGATGAAATTTCACATCTCACAGGACATGGTAAAGATAGACCAAGGTTTCATCTAACCTATGATTCTGCTTCCTCTTCCGCACCTTTAGAGCTTTCACAGGTTTTCACCTTGGGTAAGGGAGAAAGAAGAGAACATATTGAATTAAAGAACCAATCTGCAAGAGAAACACTTAGGGAAGAATTGGCCCAGTTCATGGATAACAATCACATTAGGCTCACTACAGCCTTAGATGTGGAGAAGGACCAACTTGTAGTCATTTTCCAACACTCTTCCTCTCATCCCCTACCCCCAAGATCCAAGTACAAAGCTTTAGAGATTATTCTGGAGCTGGACTTTATCCCCTTGCAAGACAAAATGAAGGAAATGAGAATATAGAGACTTCTCATAGATATATTAGGTACATCAATGAGCTCCCCTCTGAAGAATTGGGCATGCGCGGAGTGGTCGACCATTTCATGACCATTACAGAGGTCACCAAAATGATCCAGAAGGAAGAGGCACGGGTAAAGGCATCGAGATAATTGGCACTTGTGAAAAATGGAATGGAGAACTTTGATCTTGAATGGCGTAAGTTAGTGGAAGCCGGCCTCCCCCCATGTTGGGAGCAGTTAGGGGCATTGCTCACCTAGACCACTTATGATTAGAAGCTATCTGAGATCAAGTGTAAGGTCGATTTTACACTGGAGAAGAACTCTCGCTTAAAGGTTGAGATCTTGGTGGCAGCATTACGCAAGGAATTCTTTCTCCTTGCCATGGTCAAGAGGTTTTTCACTGCTCATCATGATTACACTGACTTGACTCAACTTCAGGAGTTGTTCTAGCTTTTTAGCTCCGCACCTCTGCCCACTAACATTATATGGAAACCATGTTACGAGTATTCATATCCACTGGCTCCATCTACTTGGAAACAATTGCTGCCTCAACCATCTCGCAACTCTGCCTCTTCCTCTACTTCAGCACATCCATGTAGCCTAGTGCCTTCTACCATTCCTCGTCATCCTCGTTAAATATGTCAGGATCAGGCCTATGCAACCTCTTATTTACTTTTCCTTTTTATTTTCAGTTATGTTGTAAAATCGGGTGAAATCTCGATTTCACCCTAAGTACTATTTTATTGTTATGTATTTGTTGCAATCAGTGAAAAAGAGTAGTGCTCTTGATATGATACAGTTATATCGTATCATTTTTTATTTTGATAGGAAACAGAAAGATCAAGAAAGAATATCCATCCGAAAAATATTTGGTTGATGGCCTTGAATGTAAGAAACTATAAAGAGTAAACTCAGCAAAGATAGAAGGGTTTTGGTTTTCGTGGAAGTTTTGAGTTCGAATATTGTATAACCCATTTTGTAATGACCATGATAAGCTCTAAATGCATATCTTGAAGAGTTGTTTTGAGAAGATAATATAATAATGACTTGTTGCAAATGGATTCCAATTGGACTTTTGAACAGTATGTATGTATCTTTCATATGTTTGTTTAACTTTCTAATTATGTTTTGCTAAATGCTTCTTCAATTATCTTGTGTTCGAAATTTTGGTCACTGATGTTTAATAAATTAATTTTCCTATATCCTGTTGTGGGAAAATTGTACTCATGAGTTAATCACTTGGTCACCTTAATTGGGCTCGACGCAGAATTAATATTTCATAAATCTTATAATGACCAATTTCTTCTTTAAGTCTAAGAAGGGTGGATTCTTACCTTATAATAAGCCTGCCTCACTCAAACTCTTATCCTCTATTCATCTGAGCGTTCATCCATTTTACCCCTAAGCTCTGTTTACTGGTTTCAAACCTAGCCCATTTATAGCAATTGAATTTCATAGCCTCATGCCCATTCTGATTTATGTCCAATATACATCATATTTAGCACCATCACTCCCACATTTATCTAGAACCACCAAATAAATAAATCTTACAGAAGTTAGATTTCAGAGGGTCTCCTCAAAGTGAAAGTTAATATATGAAAACCTCATATTCCTAAGATGTCCTAGGCACTGGTCTTCTGCAACTTGAGACTGTCTCTACTAGTGACAATATTTTTGGTGCCATTATTGGGGACCAAATTAGAAAAATCTTTTCCCTGGTGTTATCACTCAGAAAAAATGAAACATCATTTGACAAAGTCTTAGGGGTTCATGTGTCAAAGGTAGGTCCAGAGAATTCATTTTTAATTACTTGGTTAAGGAAAATTTTAACTTTTTTATTTAACCTATACTAAGGTATAAACCCACCCCCATTCAAATATTTTCATGTCACATTAGTCATTATTCTCTGAAATTTTTCATTTCCAAAGCCTATAACTCCGAAAAAATTCATTTTAGCCAAGAATCCTTACTTTCGTATCGAAATACATAGATAAAACTCACTTTTCGCTACGAAATTGTTAATACTTTTGTAGCAATACTGCCCAGAATTACACTAAGCATGCTACGAAAGGAAGGATTTATGTTTGTCTTGTCAAAACAGCTACTAGGTGTCAGTAAATGATTGAAAGGGATAGGGTAGATGCCATTTGAGTCAGTTAGGGTTAGGATCAAGGTATAATGATCATGGCTGAAGTCATTATCACCATTTTAAGCATGTATAAGTCATCATTATGCCATGAGTGTCATCAAACTTCAAAAATCTTTCCAAATTGAGTCATTTTTCATTCTCCATTCCCTCTTTGCGTGTTATTGAGCTCTGGAGAGCTATTTCACTGAGCCCAAGCTATGGCTGGTATTTTCAAAAGTTTGCAGGTATCATTGATCAAGTGAGGCAAAGAAGACATTAAAGAACCATGGTTACAAAGAGGAAGACCAAAAAAGGTGGCCACTGTCTTAGATATGAGCCATCAAACATGAACCTGATAAATGAAGACCCAACAGCTGCAAAATTTTTTAGAAGAACAGGATGTTTGCAGTTTTTCCAAAGACTGCAAGGATGCCATGTACAAGTTTCTAAGGAGTTTGCCCTAAATTTCAATGGAACATCTACAAAAGTGGGAATGTTGAACCTCACTATAACACCAAAAACCATTGCAGCAGCAACAGGGATTCCAAGAGGAGAAGAAAAATGGTTCAAAGGTTTCAAATTCAACATGCATGAATGTAAAGAATTTATCAAGCCAGAAAATAGTGAGGTTTACCTTACAAATGCCATTCCAACGAGCTGCATGAAAGATAATTTCTCAAAGGTACTGCTAATCATTCAGAAATAATTCACTTGTGAAGGGAGATATCATAAAGTTTATTCTTACCACTTCAATCTTCTTCTACATTTTGTTGGTAAGATATCTCTTGATCTACCTTTTTATTTATACAGAAGCTTAGCAAAAAAGGCAAATAAAGTTCAAGCTAAAACTGAAGGAAGTGAAACCTCACTGTTTCATCATGGTTTAATAAAGTTGCTGGTTTTAGATGAGTTAAAAAGTTTAGACAGATAATGGTCCTCTTTCCTATTTGTTATTGGTTTTGAAGTGGATGACATTACCCTTAAAATAACTCCTAAACCTAGAGGTATACCATCACCTTTAGTGGCAGAACAAAGTGAACCAGTAGGGGGAAGAGAAAAGTGAACCAGTAATCATGGAAACAGAGCAGTTGCAGAAACTTGATATACCTACTGTTACACCTACAAAACAAAAGTCAACAATGAGCAAACCTGCAAAACAAGAGCCAACTATGAGTAAACATGGCAGAAAAGGGATTACAAGGAGCCAAAAAATGGCTAAAGGCAATTTAGAAGACATACTACATGCTATTGATATTGAAGAGACTCCTATAGTCCAAGCTGAGGATATATATGAGGGTGGAAAGAAGATCAAGAAAGCCAATTCAAAAAAGAAGTTAGATTTTGAAGGTGAGGAAGCAGGTTTTATGTTTCAGGCTAGGAAACCCATGACAAGACATGCTAGAAAACTTTTGGAAAGTTTTAAATAAGTTCATCCAGCCACTGACACTCTCCAGCCACCACAAAGCATTATTGATCTTTCATCACCTGCAGAAGAAGATCTAATCATCAAGCAAAGGAAAGGAAAGGAGAAAATTATTGAAAAAACAGAGATTGAGGTCTTAAAGGAATAGTTGAAGTTAGAAAATCACAAAATAGTAGTCATGAAGAAAGAGGCAAGGAAACATATTGTTCAGAAGGTGTAGTTTGAGAAGATGAAAGAGGTTTCAAAAGAGCAGGTTGAAAGTGTATAAAATACCTTAGATAACACACATCAATTAATCAAATGGATTTTGTCATTGAGGAAAGAGGTGAAGCATGTCAGAATAATGAACCTACACTTGAAATCTAGTAACAAAAAGCTGAAGGGCCAATTTAATGACCTCCAAGAGCAGTTATAATTGATCCATGAGGAGCTAGAGAAGAAAGGTTTAAAGATGATTGTAGTTGAGGAACCCATAGCTCAACTCATCATTAATGAAGAAGAAACACCTCAAGGCCCTTGACTTGAGTTTTATTATGTTTTGACAGGTCAGTGGAATGTTGAAAACCAAATTGTACAGCTGGAAGGTACCTTTTTGAAACAAGGTCAAAATCTGGAATTTACATAGTTTTCAACAGTTTCGTAGCATTTCCGAGGCTTGAAGCTAGGAAAACGCTACAAAAAATTATGCAGCTTTATTTTTGCTTCTAAAACCACTTTTGGTAGCTTTCAAGGAGAGGAAATGATAGTGATGATGTGTCAGGTCATGATGAACACCATGCAAGAGAAAAGAAGCAAAAATTTTGATTGCAAAGGCCATTTTTTGTACGCTACGAAAGTAAGCTACGAAACTACCATACTTTCGTAGCGAGCTGTTTTGAAGGTTTCTGAATAGGTTTAAGAGAGGTTTTGGATAGGTGAAAATATTCAACAGGTCAAGGGACCTTTCTAGCAATCATCCATGACTTGAATACCATGAAATGAAGACAACTCATCAGTTGAATCATTCGTTGAAGATAGGATCCTGTTTTCCTGAAAAATAGGGTTGGTTCCATATGATAAGGAGGATGTTTAATATGTCAAGTAGTGATGAGTTCTATCAAAGCCTATTTGAACATGTGAAGCATTAATCGTCAAATATGTAACTGTTTTAAGAGATAAGGTAGTTGATGTAATAAGTAGCAGTTTGAGTCCTATTAGGAAAAGGACTGTTTTAGAGTGTAGCTATCATTTTCTCATTAAAGCACATGTTTTATTGTTATGCAAAGTGTCATAGGAAGAATTTGATGAGTCTAGAAAAGAGGCAGATCATCTCTAATGTAAGAAGGTCTATTAAAGGGAAGATATTCGAATTTTTAAAGGGTTGGATATTTTTTGCAATACCGCAACTTTATGTAATTTGACTGATATCAGTAATACAGAGCACTTTTTCTTGACAGACCTGATATTCTAATGGAGTTTTTAATGCTTTCTTGATCTATATTTTTATGTGTACCACTTGCAGTAGATTTCATCCTTATTACTAATAATTCATA
This sequence comes from Pinus albicaulis, assembly GCA_034641835.2. Taxonomy (NCBI): domain Eukaryota; kingdom Viridiplantae; phylum Streptophyta; class Pinopsida; order Pinales; family Pinaceae; genus Pinus; species Pinus albicaulis. Next base: position 512,082,062 of record CM076571.1, read on the forward strand.
TGTTTATGCTCTGACTTCCTATATTGATGAAATGACTATGTTTCCTTATGCTCTATGTGTGATTTTCCTTTGTTAAAAACTCTTACTTGCCTCAGCTTCCATGTCAAGAGACCTTTCCACTAAACCTACTGATTTTTTGACTCCATAAGCCCAATGGTTGCAGACCAGTACTCTTTTAAACCTACATACATAACAATCAAGTTATGTTTCAAATAGATTTAGCCATCTAGTTTCATCATTATCAAATATCATTAACCCTTTTAAGAGAGCCCTCTCAAACTAAAGAGGCTAAGCTTCAGTCACAAGCTTATTTGAAACAGTTACATAGAGTTAACTGATTAGCAGCTGATCAAGTGAAATTTTGTGATAACACTTGGGATACGAAATTATCTTCACCCTTCAATCAGGTGAGCACGAAGGGTTGAGAGTTTCACAACCCTCACCTTGGTGACTCCACTATTATCAACATCAAATCAGATTGTAACCCTGGCTTATACAAGGCCACATAATCGATCAAATACTTCCCAGCTGAAAACCCCTTTTGTATCTGATCCTACAAAGATCATATTCAGGAGAATCTAGAAGGAAAAGAAACCAAGCCAGGCTGACCTACCCTCTTTTTTCTCTAGAAGATTCACCCCCCTCATCTCAGAAAGATGATATCTATGGCCCTGGTTCCACAGCCCGTGTACTTGAATATACTCCATAAGCCTCTGTTCTAGCTAGCTCATTCATAAAAGAAAAAGTTGATTTTGTTGATACTTCCCTACCTCCCTTGTAGCCTACCCCCGAGGCTGAAGAAGTTAAGGAAGTTTCAGCACTCTAGATATTTTTATAGATAAATATCCACACCTCTACTCATCAAATACCTGTTATACCTCATCCAGCTCATCCTCATAATATACCACCATCGCCCCCCATGGCTATACCTAGCTTCCTCCTTAACAGGTATGCTCCATTGGCCCTTCCTCTATTATTGAATGACATGCTGCAAGATTATCTCAAACTCCTGCCCCGATTTACTGAGGAAGATAATACTCCGGCGTAGAGACATATTGAAAACTTATGTGCCTTTGCTGAGAATGTGAATGTAGAGCACTTAGATGTGGTGTTAAGGCCTTTCGTCCAATCCTTGGATGGAGAAGGTTGGAAGTGGTTCAAGTCTCTAGCCAATAACACAGTCCACACTTGGGAACAAATGGAAAATTTCTTCACATTGAAATGGGGAGAAAAAGGGACCATGGATATGTTTTCACCGAGTTCAATGCCCTAAAGAAGAGACACAATGAGGATGTAATAGAATTCATAAAGAGGTTCAACAAGCTCTATAATAATATTCCTGCAGAAATAAATCCTCCCCAAGCAGCTGCTAAGGTGGTCTTCGCAGGAGCTTTCGAACCAGAATTTGGGTTCACCCTAAGAGAAAGGAAGTCTGCATCTCTGGATCAGATTCAGACTGACGCATTAGAGGTAGAAGCAAACCTTTCTTCTACTGGTAAATTCAAGGGGAAGATAGAACATGAAGCAAGAAGAAAAAATAGGGAGGAGGCTCCTACTTCAAATCAGGAGAGGGAATCACAAGAGTATAGAATTGAAGAAATGAGCAAGTTAATCAAGAACCTTTCAAATAAGTTGGTTAATATTGAATTGGAAGCCAAAAATTCCCCTCCTCATTCTAACCAAATGATTCCTAACCAAGGTTTCAATCCCCAGTATAGGAAGCCCCCTCTGTAGCTGTTGTAGCGCTAAATGAAGGAAAATCAAGACCATATTCAACCTCCTCTGTACTTGGAGGGAGAAGTAGAGGGACAAGCCAAGGAAGTTACGGATAGCCAAGAAAATCAATTCCTCGCTTACTCTGATGATGATAATGGTGAACTCATCCTACAAGGAGAAGAAGAAGAGAAGGAGGTCCCCCTAGAAGATCAAGATATTGACAATTACTGTAGACAGTTTGTGGATTTCATGCAAGCTCAACTCCACAAGAAGTACGAACTTAGGTCCTCTCGAAAGAGAAATCGGGTACAAGAGTAGAATGAAGAGTTAGCATCAAGGGAACATACCCCTCCTAATACTACCTATAAAGGAAAAAGGCCATTATAAGAGTCTGCCCCTCATAAGTCCACTGCATTTATCTCCACAAAGAAAGACCCTGATCCTCACAAAAATTAGAAGTCCCCATTTATACCCTTGGATCTATCCGACCTAGCTAAAGAATAGTTCAAATAAGCTATTACCAAAAAATGGTCCACATCCTTTAATATCCAGAAAGAATTAGATAAATTCAAGATCCTAATGCCCCTGATTTAGCTTCTGAAACAACCTTCATACAAATCTCAAGTGTCCCAATTTATGCAACCTCATGGTGTAAGCCCCCTTCTTGACAGCCTCAATCTCCAAGAAGAATGACCCATGGTTGTTTTTAGACCTCACGTAGAAGAGAAAGACTCAGCCACTCCCCCATTCTATGTAACTTTGGTGATACATGACTTATTATTACACAATTGCATGCTAGATTATGGGGCTTCACATAACCTATCACCTTTGTCTGTTATGGAACAACTGGGATTGAAAATTACAAGGCATGTTGATCAGCGGTTGTCATTTATGTCAACCCAAGGAGCACCAAAGGCTACCCCAATATTGCATGGGAATTTTGACCTACCAAACTACTATATTCTGGGTCAATAATGCTTTTTATGGTTTCTTCTTGTCGATATGTTTCCGTTGATATATGGCACGCCACGTAATTCTTCATGGTTTGAGAGATATTCATGTTTGAAGTTTGTAACCCCAGTTAGTGGGCTAAAACCCCATGGGGTTGTGGCATGGATCATTGAAAAGTCATAATTAATATTTTTTTAAGCTCCTAAAATCCCTCCCACGTTCACTTGTTGAAGGCCCTCTCAACCTAAGCATTTATATAAATTGTGATCCTCATATCCTCCTTATGCAAGGGATTTCGCCATCTGAAACAGGCAATCGTGGAATTTTCTCTCTAACTTTGTTTCGATGAAGGTTCAAAAGCTGAAATTTTTATGAGGTGAAGCTAAAATCCTAAGGAAGCTCCTGTACAAATTTCAAATCAAGATGCACAATTTTTTTGGAGATATTATCTGTGGAAGTCAGTGTTTTTGCAGGCTCCTGAAATTCATCTCAAAGAAGTGACCTTGGGAAAATAATCATAACTCTCTCTCTGAGTACCGGATTGGAATTCTATAAAAAGTGGAAAATAGTGCACGGAATGTGCTTTTCACTCTATCAATTTTACAACTAAATGAAGAAACAATGACACGTGGCATGCTGTACAAGTTCTCTCTACGGAAACAATCCATAATTAGGGCATTGTGAGAGATTGGGCATAACTCTCCCTTGAAGAATCCAAATTGGGTCAAACCTGTGGCATTGGAAATATGACTCAGAGGAATACTACAGGACTGAAAATCACATATTGGGGATCTAAAATAGAATAGCTACACCAGATTCAATATCGAGCTCCTAGAAGGAAAGAAAAAGCTAGATCATGTGTTGTCAAGGGCTGCAAAGGACCGAAATTTCTAGGGCAGCAAAGCAAAGAAAGGTGCAGTAGAGGGTAGCATGACAAGAGCAGCAACCAAGGTGTTGAAAAAAAACAATAAGTTCATCACATGAAGTCTTCAAGTGGGCAACACTGCATACAGTCATTGTAAAGGTATCATATACTAAGTCATTGTAAATACATTATTGTAAAAACATTTCTAGTGTCTATCTGCCAAGAGTTGAAGAGGCAGTGTCAGGAGGTCTACGATCATCATTAGGTGTTTGTGTCATAGTTGGGGTTATGGTCTAGTGTGTCTTTTTCTTCTACATCATTCTATATCATTGTAAAGTGGACCATTTTCTCTGGTATGGGAGTCCATTCTTATTTTATTCTTCTACAGGGTGGTAGGGTGGTGCTAGGGTGAGTTTTAGCTCATTGGGTGTTGGGGCATCTGTTCATTTGACTACTGAAGAATCTCAGGCAATGGAGTGTCCATCCAGTGGCAGCTGGAGAAGAATGCTTTTCTAGATTATAGGAAGTTGGAGCTTTATTTTCAATTGGAGTTGAATATTAAAGAATTATTAGAAAATCATTAGGTAGTTTTTGTCCCGAAGTGGGTTTCCACCTTAAAAACTATGTGCATTTGTGTTCCTTTTGTTTACTGCTATCATTTTACAAACACTGATAATAATTGAAGATTAAATAATTCTCTAATTGAAAGGAATATTAATTCACCCCCCCCCCCCTACCTCTCAGTATTTCCAACAATTGGTATCAGAGCTTGGTTCCTTCAATAGCAGTTTAATAGCTGGAAGGAGGTCATGGAGCACACCAAGAATGGTGTACCTCTGTTCAATGAAAATAATTATGCACTCTGGAAAGGAAGAATGGAGGTCTATCTCTTGGCACAAGGTTACGAAGTATGGGACACTGTTCAAAATGGATTTACATCAACCTCGGATGAACAAGGTAAGAAGAATTTGGTAAATGATGCAAAAGAAAAGAATATTATTATCAGTGTACTTATTGAATCTGCTTATCATAAGGTGTTGGGTTGTAAAACCACCAAAAATATATGGGACAAGCTTGAGAATATATATGCAGGTGACTCAAATGTCAAAGAAGCAAAGCTTCAAATCTATAGAGAAAAATTTGAGCAACTCGGAATGAAAGAAGATTGCAACATTGCTGCATACTTCCAATACGTTGATGAAATAACCAATACTCTAGAAGGATTGGGAGAGCCAGTTGATGAGAAGACTATTATACGGAAGATTCTTAGAACGTTACCAGGGAGATTCAACCCAAAGGTATCGGTCTTAGAATATAGTGCAAATCTGGACAAACTCAGCAAAGAGGAATTACATGGAGTTCTCATAGCATATGAAATGAGACTTGATGAATAAAAGGGTACTTCGCATCTAAAAACTGCATTCGTTGCATCTAAGAAAACCAATAAGGACAAACAACCTTTAATTGAAAAGACATGCACCTACAAATGTGAAGAAAAGGGAGATGGTGAAGAAGGTCTTTCAGATGAAGAATATTCTTACTTTACGAGAAAACTAAAAATTGGTAAGGGAAAATTCAAAGGTAAACTTCTATTGATATGTTTCGGCTGTGGTGAGGTTGGGAATTTCTTATCAAAATGTTCGAACAGAAGTTATGGAAACTCAAAAGGAAAGAAATGATTTTATAAATTCAATAAGAAAGGATCCAAAAGGAACTTTCTCTCTAAAGAAGATAGCTCATCATCCAATGAAGAAAATGACAATGAAGAAGAAGCCAATGAGAGAGTATTGTTTATGTCCAAGCACAATAAACAATAGGTTTCAAACAACAAAGAAGAAGGATTGACCAAACAAGGAAGCAATCAAGCTTATAAAAGAGCTCAAGGTAGAGAAGATCCATTCCAATACCCTTGAAGAACAAGTTCAAGGTCTCAAAATTGAAGTTGAAGAACACAAATGCATTGAAGAGTCACTTCAAAAGAAGTTGCAAGAAAGCCACCAAGAAAGGGAAGAATTAGAAGTCGAAGTAGTCTAGTTGCATAAGGAAGTTAATAAAGGAAAAACTATCCAAAACTATGCCAACAGCTTAAGGGCATTGGAAGAATTCATCAACAATCAACGATCTTACAACGATAGAACTGGCATCAGTGACAAAGAAGAAGAAGCAGGACCTTCTACAACAAAATATAATGAACCTATGAGATCTAACATGCATGTAGACTTCATTGGACAAGATTCGCAAGAACAACCTTGGAAGATAATTCCTTGTTGGCTCGAGGGGTCCTGACCCAGGTTCAAAGGTTAATTTTTGCCAACAAACCCCTATACTACTGGCCCTTTCGGCAGTGACCTACTTGCACAGGTCAAAGTCTCACCCAAAGTAGTATGGGTGGGTGCTGGAACCAGGTTTCCACACCTTGAGAAAGGATAGGTAAGGCAAGCAGAGCTGTGTCCGACTTTATGATGACCAGATCGCCTATTTCAGAGCCGGATCTATAAGTTTCCTTCGCATCCACGTGCGCAAGGTCAACTATACTATGGTCCTCAATAAATTATATACTTCTAAGATAGTAGTGCAGTATTTCATAAAGCATAACAGAATAGATCTAGATGCGGTAAAAACACTTACACAGTATTTTTGCAGCTTAACACAAAATACGCATAATACAACAACTACCACAGATTCGCATAAACAGTACACATAGATTCAGTTACTCAAAAACCTTTCTTATTCATCAATCCATCAATTCCTTCTTATAATACCCAAACCCGACCTGCACACACAGTAGCAGGGTCCGCACACAGCAGGACTTGGGATCTCCGTGCACACAGCCAGCAAGAGTCCTTTCCCCAAAAACCCAAACAGATCTACTAAGCCACAATTCACATCAAGAGCTCATCAACTTCTTACCTTACAATTCAAAATGTTCCTCTATTTATAACAATCTAGCCTAATCTTTCATATGGTCCGCAAACCATGGTTTGCAGATTCCAGATCTACCCTTTAACCCATTACAATGCTTTTCGAGGCTTTGGCCCACCCCAAAACCCCTGTGCTAGACTAAATATAATCAAAATTATACAAAATCGGACCAGTTTCATAGCTTGTAGGAGACCCTGTTCCAACATTCCTCGACGAATATTTCCATCCAGGTACCAACATATTTTTTATGGCTATTGTTATTCATGTGGAAAATTTGGTCATAAAGTTGTAGAATGTCGCATGTACCACAGTAACAAATACAATTCCAAGAGATCTATCAAATATGAACGTCCCAGGGCTCAGCAAAACATCAATAGATTTGAACATTTAAGAAATAATATTGAATGTTACAAATGTCGAAACTTTGGACACATAGCCAGAGACTGCAAACTTGAAAATCCTCCAGAATAATCTTTGAAGCCACAGAACGAACGAACATGGAAGAAGAAGAAGACTAATAATTATGCTCTCGCTCTCAAGGCTCAAAACAAAAAAGATGTGTGGTATGTTGATAGCAGTTGCTCAACGCATATGACTGGAGATAGAAACAAATTTGTATCTCTGAAAGAGAAGAAGGATGGAACCATGTCCTTTGGAAATGATGGATATTCAAATGTTATAGGATCAGGTACCGTCACTCTCGGAAGAAAATATGCTCTAGCCAAGAATGTTCTATTGGTTGAAAACATGAATCACAATCTACTCAGTGTTGGACAAATGTGTGATCAAGGACACACAATACTATTCAACTCCACAAAATGTGAAATCAGGAAAGGCAGGTATGGTGAAATTGTGGCTACAGCAAGTCGAGCTCAAAATGAAATATATGTTCTGGATGAAGCAACTAAATCACATCTAATAGCTAAAGAGGATGATATAATATTTGGTAGAAATGATGATCGACTAAGTAAGAAGTTTTCTACAAATATGCAAAGTGATTTTGAGATGTATTTTCTTGGTGAGCTGACATACTTCTTAGGGCTTTAAATATCTCAGCAAGAGAAAGGAATATTTATATGTCAAGCCAAGTACATCAAGGAAATGCTCAATAAATTCAAAATGGAAGATTGCAAACCCATCCTTACTCTGATGGTAACAGGTTGCAAATTGAGCATGGACGACTCATCTAAGGATGTGGATCAAAGGTTGTACAGATCTATGATTGGTAGTCGTCTATATGTAACAGCCTCCCAGCCAGATGTTATGCAATCAGTTGGAAAAGTAGCAAGATTCCTAGTAGCACCAAAAGAATCACATATTATTGACATCAAAATAATTCTTCGATATCTAAAGGGAACAACAGAATATGGATTGTGGTATCCCAAGGGTAAAAATTTCATTATTCAGGCCTTTACAGCTACAGATTGGGCAGGCAACATTGATTATCATGAGAGTACTCATGAAGCATTGGAATATCTTCACCAGAAGCTTGGGATTCTCCCAAGTTCTCATTAGATTTTCCTTATTCATAATATAAAGGGGGAGTGGAAGTGTGTACAGGTCCGCAGGATGGTTGTGTGTCAGGGGGAGTTACCCTTTGCCATTGATTTCAAAGGAGGAGAGAATGTTGTAGGAAGAGGTGTAATGATCGTAGGGGGAGTACTTGTGTTGCCATCAATGCCAAAGGGGGAGATTGTTGATCAGCGGTTGTCATTTATGTCAACCCAAGCAGTACCAAGGGCTACCCCAATATTTCATGGGAATTTTGACCTGCCAAACTATTATATTCTAGGTCAATAATGCTTGTGATGGTTTCTTCTTGTCGAGATGTTTCCGTTGATGTATGGCACGCCATGTAATTATTCACAGTTTGAGAGATATGCATGTTTGAAGTTTGTAACCCCGGTTAGTGGGCTAAAACCCCATGGGGTTGTGGCATGGGTCATTGAAAAGTCATAATTAATATTTTTTTAAGCTCCTAAAATCCCTCCCACGTTTACTTGTTGAAAACCCTCTCAACCTAAGCATTTATATAAATTGTGATCCTCATATCCTCCTTATGCAAGGGATTTCTCCATCTGAAACAGGTAATCGTGGAATTTTCGCTCTAACCTTGTTTCTACGAAGGTTCAGAAACTGAAATTTTTATGAAGCGAAGCTTAAATCCTAAGGAATATCCTATACAAATTTTAGGTCAATATGCGCAACTTTTTTGGAGATATGATCTGTGGAAGTCAGTGTTTTTGCAGGCTCCTGAAATTCATCTTAAAGAAGTGACCTTGGGAAAATCATCATAACTCTCTGTCTAAGTATCGGATTGGAATTTTGTAAAAATTGGAAAATATTTCATGGACTGTAGTTTTCGCTCTATCAATTTTAGATCTGAATGAAGAAACAGTGACATGTGGCACGTCGTACAATTTTGCTCTACTGAAATAATTCATAATTAGGGCATTGTGAGAGATTGGGCATAACTATCCTTTGAAGAATCCAAATTGGGTCAGACCTGTGGCATTGGAAAGATGACTCAGAGGACTACTATAGGACTGCAAAATTACATATTGGGGATCTGAAATAACATAGATACACCAGATTCAATATCGAGCTCCTAGAAGGCAAGAAAAAGCTAGATCATGTGTTGTTAAGGGCTGCAAAGGACCAGACTTTCTAAGGCAGAAAATCAAAGCAAGGTGTAGCATGACAAGATCAGAAACCAAGGTGCAGAAAAGTAGTAATAAGTTCATCACATGAAGTCTTCAAGTGGGCAGCACTGCATACAGTCACTATAAAGGTATTGTTGTACTAAGTCATTGTAAATAAATTATTGTAAAAACTGTACTAGTGCCTATCTGCCAAGAGTTGAAGAGGCAGTGTTGGGAGGTCTACGATCATCATTAGGTGGTTGTGTCATAGTTGGGGTTATGTTCTAGTGTGTCTTATTCTTCTACATCATTCTATATCATTTTAAAGTGGACCATTTTCCCTGGTACGGGAGTCCATTCTTCTTTTATTCTTCTATAGGGTGGTAGGGTGGTGCTAGGGTGATTTGTAGCTCATTGGGTGTTGGGGCATCCGTTCATTTGACTACTGAAGAATCTCGAGCATTGGAGCATCCATCCAGTGGGAGTTGGAGAAGAATGCTTTTCTAGATTCTAGGAAGTTGGAGCTTTATTTTCAATTGGAGTTGAATATTAAAGAATTATTAGAAAAGAATTAGGTAGTTTTTGTCTCGGAGTTGGTTTCCACCTTAAAAATTGTGTGCATTTGTGTTCCTTTTGTTTACTGCTATCATTTTACAAACATTGATAATAATTGAAGATTAACTAATGCTCTAATTGAAAGGAATATTGATTCACCCCCCCCTCAGTATTTCCAACAAGGCCTTATTAAGATTTGTATTCTTTCGATCCAAAAGGGTAAAGTGCTTGGTATGATAAAAGACCTAGTAGTGAACTTAGCCCAGATCTCGACCAAAAATGCAGTAATGAATATTTTTTTAGTTGATATCCTAACTTGGTTTGGAATGTTGTTGTCTGAATCCTGGGGTTCCAAGATTGGAGGATCAGTAAAACTCGACCTCACGTACGCCACTATCCTAGTGTTCGGTGGGGAGGAAAGAAGGTTATAACGTGAATCCAAGTTCATAAAGATGGTCACTAAAGCTGATGGTTTGACCAATTCCCTATTATATGGTAAGGAGGGTGAATTTTCTTTTCTCATGCTCGAGGAGGATGAGAATTTACTTCAAGAGATGAAGGTTTGTCCTCTAAGATAGGGAGATCCCATAAATAGAGAAGAGAATAATATTTGGACTTTTTAGTTCGATTGGGTTTATTCACGAGAACGAAATGAGGCTGGGGTACTCTAATATCATCGAAAGGATGCTTATTTCCTCTCTTTTTCAAGCTGGAATTTGAAGCCACAAACAACGTGGCCAAATATGAAGCCCTGTTGCTGGGACTATAGGCAACACGAAACATGAACATACAAAATCTTAAAGTGTTTGGGGACTCAGAGCTGGTAGTAAAGAAAGTTAGTAGGAAATGTTACACTAAGCACCTGTGGCTCAGAGGTTACAGGAATAACGTGTGGGACTTGGTTAGAAATTTCTGCTCAGCTTTTAACATTCAATTCATGCCGAGGGATAAGAACATAATGTTTGACTCGCTAGCCATGGCCGCTAGCAATTTCCGCCCTCCGCAGCACCCGTTACTCAGATACGAGGTGGAAGTGCGATATTTCCCCTCCATCCTGGACAACATGAAACATTGGCATCTTTTCTAGAATGAAGAGCAAGTCAAGTGTTTCATGGAGATGGTGGGCGAGTTATCAAATTTGGTGATCGACTCAATGGTCAAGGATAACAGCGAAGAGCCAGAAACAAGATGGGAGGAGACACTGGCCAGGCATCGCGTTTTACAGTTAAAGGGAAATGTCATCCCCAGGGGCCTTGTGCCATTAGAAAGGTTGTTTGATAAAAACGATATCCCGGTGAAACCTAGCAAACCGACCCTCAGCGAGCCAGTCAGGAATTTGAATATTATGACGAAGGAAGATCCGAAGGTTTTGAAACTATCGAAAGGAGTCCCTAAAGAATATCAAGGTCAGTACCTAAGGCTATTTCAATCATATAAATACGTCTTCGCCTGGTCATACCAAGATTTGAAGACTTTTGATGTCAATATCATACAGCATAAGATACCCCTCAAAGAAGACGTTAAGCCTCATAAACAGAAGCTGAGGAAGATCAATCCAATTCTCCTTCCAGCTATCAAAAAAGAGATAAAGAATTTGTTACAGGCAAAGATCATTTTCCCTCTGAGGTACTCGAAATGGGTGGCAAACATGGTTCCTGTAAGAAAGAAAAACTGTGAAATCAAGTTTTGCGTGGATTTCCAAAATTTAAACAGAGCCTCACTCAAATATAATTACCCCCTCCCTAAGATGGACCACATCTTGCAAAAAGTAGTGGGATCCTCCCCCATTTCTATGATCGATGGTTTTTCAGGATATAACCAGGTGGTGGTACTCCCTGAAGACCAGAAGAAGACGGCGTTCACCACGCCTTGGGGAACCTTCATGTACGCCCAGATGCCTTTCGGCCTGATAAACGTTGGTGCCACATTCCAGCGTGCGATGGACATTGCCTTCATAGGAGACCAAGATAATTTCGTGGTGATTTACCTAGATGACGTCACTGTATTCTCGAAGAGTGATGTTGAGCATATAGAACATCTTTGATGAACCTTTGACAAATGTCGCAAGTACAGTTTATCTCTGAACCCCCAAAAATCCATGTTTGACCTGGAAGAAGGGAAGCTACTGGGGCATATAGTAACTAAATAAGGAGTAAATATTGACCTAAAATGGGTGGAGGTGATAAATAGAATTTCTCTACCAAGAAACAAAAAAGAAATACAGGTATTCCTAAGAAGGATAAATTTCCTAAGAAGGTTCATACCGAATTATGCCGAGATTGTCTAAAACATCATTGAAATGTTAAATAAGAACAGTGAAGTGAAATGGAATCCTCATTCGAGAGATTATTTCAACAGGATCAAGCGGGATTTTGCGGAAGCTCCAGTACTGGCTGGTCCAAATTATGGAAATATGTTCATGATTTTTTCTTTCACCTCCCCTCACACAATAGTCACAGTGTTGTTACAAAAAATGATGAAGGGCATGAACAACCTATTGTGTTCTTCAGCGAAGTCCTTCGAGATGCCGAACTAAAATAAAATATCCTGGAAAATCAAGCGTACACTCTAGTAAAATCGATTAAGGCATTTCGGGTGTATGTGTTACAGTCTGTCATAATAGCTCACATGCCCATGACAGCGGTGAAGGATATTCTGGTGCAGGGTGACAACGATGGGAAGAGGGGGAAATGGATATCTAAGATTTAGGAGTACGAAATGGAAATAAAGCCTACCAAGCTCATAAAAGGCCAAGGGCTGGAAATTTTTTTGTCTAAATCCAACTATCAAGCTCTAGGGATAAATCTATCTATGACAAGAGGAGAAGCGCCGGAGGATACAAGTGTACAACATTGCATAGAACTTTTCACGCAAAAGACACATGTAAAGTATCTTCTATCCTCATGGTATAAAGATATAGTGGAATACCTCTTAACCCTGAGGTGTCCTCCTAACTATTACAAGACCAGGTATCGCACTTTGAGATTAAGATCCCAAAAGTACACTGTGGCAAATGGGAAACTGTATTGGAGGGACTCGGTTGGGATATTATTGTTATGCTTAACAGAGCAAGAGGTTGACAAAATGATGACAAAATTCCACGAAGTAATATGTGGCAAGCATTACATTTGGTGCTCCACTGTACACAAGATCCTGAGCATAGGTTTCTTTTGGCCCAAGCTGTTTGGTGATTTACATGCTCGCATCCTAGCCTCTGAAAAGTGTCAAAAATTCGCAGAAAATCAAAGGTTCGCACCTCTCTCGTTGATCCCAGTACACGTTGAAGAGTCGTTCAAACAATGAGGGATCGACTTCATAGGTGAGATTCACCCGGCTTCTAGAAACCAACACCGATGGATCCTCACCGCCGTGGATTACTTCACCAAATGGGTTGTGGCCATGCCTACAAGGAATGCCATAGATTTGGTGGTGATCAAGTTCCTAGAGGAAAACATAATATCTAGGTTTGGATTCCCTACTAAAATCATCACAGATAACACCCATTATTTCAAGTCGACCAAGTTCGTGAACTTCTGTCAACATTAAAATATCCTTTTGGGGCACTCCACTACATATTACCCCCAGGGGAACGGATTAGTGGAGTCATCTAACAAGACATTGGTGAGGATTACGAAAAAATACCATCAATGAGAGCCAAAAGAACTGGGATTCCCAACTCATGTTTTCTCTTTGGGAAAATCGCATCACCACTAAAATATCCACGGGGAAGTCCCCTTATGAGTTGGTGTATCAGTCTTCCCTCTTCAACTTACACTACCTGTGGCTCAATTCTTACAAGAGAGCAAGGAAGAACCAAATTACCTCGTCAAAAGAATGAACCAATTGGTGGAACTGAATGAAACACGGGAGCAGGTAAAACTCAGATTAACAGAATACCAGGAGAAGATGAAAAGCTTTGTCGACCAACAAGCTAAAGACAAGGAGATCCAAGTAGGGGATTTGGTTCTACGATGGGACGTCAGGAGGTCAGAAAAAGGAAAACACATAAAGTTTGACCCGCTTTGTTTTGGTCCATTTAGGGTGGAAGAGGTCAAAGGTAACAATACCTTTATGTTGGAGAACTTGGAAGGACACATACTTGAGATACTTCTCAATGGAAAATTTCTCAAGCCCTACTTCCAGCACTGATACGGGCTGCGACGACCCATTGTACATACCCTCCAATTGTATATATGTCATTTGTTATTTTCGCATGAATTCTTGTCTTTTTTTAATTAAATTTCTCTAAAAATGTTTTGATGATGATCGTGGACATACTGAGAAGAACACAAGAAGGTCGTATACGAGTTCTCGACACACTCGAGCGAGTGCATCATCCCCAATGGAGCCAATGTTGGCTTGTAGCTTTCATGAAAGATTAAGGCAACATGGAAATTTTAATTAATGAAGAGTCAGAATGGCCAAATCGGAAGGCTAAAGGGGAATAAATATAACTTTTTTGGCGTGCCTCCCTTGCATACCAATCACCGTGGCCACACCTCCTCCAAACAAGCGGCGTAATTTGCGAAAGCAGTGGCGCCACCCACGAAAGAGCAGGTCACAGTCGTTTTGATGGCACTAAAAAGGTGGAGGGTGGCAAGACTGACCCGTCGAAGGGGATGACGTCAGCCTCCCCTCAGGCCAATCAGAGGAGCTCTAGGGGGGACAAGGCAGGGCTCGACCCTCAACTTCTAACCCAACGAAAGCTAGTGGGCCCCATGCATGTACAACTGGTGCAGGTAAGTCTAGGTAAGGTAATTCCACCCAAGGTACAAGGATGGTACCTCTCTGTCAGGACGTGGCCTCTCACCTACCCAGCCGCCATCAACCAACCACCGCGTGCCATGTGTCCCTCTACTGATGTCAACCCTACAGTTGTCACCCCAATCCACTACCCAGTAAAAACCTGTCTTCGCCCCGATTTTTACTCCCAACCGTTTGAATTGCTTACCACTTACTGACATTTCTTATGCATCTTGGCGCCCTGGTAAAACTCACAGTATTGGTTGTTTTTCCCCTCACATCGCTTTCACTGCTGCCTCAGGTATTTGTTCAAGTCCTTTTCCCTATTTTCCTTTACTATTTGTTCAAATTTTTATGGAAAAAATGAAGCGCACCACCCCTGAAACCCCACAAGCCTGCGAAGCTAAGATTTTTCCCACTCCCGAACCACTCATGGATGCCCACTCCCAACTCTGCGACATGGTTTACCCTTTTAATGTGGCCCGTATGAAGACTGAGCTCTTATACTTTAAGTGACAGGACGAGGATTTGTTCAGAGTTGTTGATTCAGGGCTCTATTACCAAATTTCCCCAACAATCCATCCCTTCCCTGAGTTCACAGCCTAGCTCATCAACGCCTACATTGAACGGAAGGATATTTTCCTCTCTGCTTATGGGGTAAAATTCCTAAAAATTACCCCTCAGCTCATCAGAAAGGCCCTATGCTACCCCTCCGCTCAAGAGTGTGTTGAATTCACTGAAGTCGCCCTCTCCTGTCATTTCTCAGACTTGCCCGTGGAAAAACAAAGGGGTTTCCTTGAGCTCATCACTGTGTCACACCTATCTTCCCTCTAACCTACAGAAACTATTCCACTGTCTCTATTTCGTGACACCATACAGCTTATCCTAGCGATCATCTCAGGAATGTTGGGTTTAGACAACACAGATAGGGTAACCACTGTTGGTCTAGGGTTTTTAGACCTCATGATGCAACCTGGGTTTCTACTAGATATCCCCACCTTTCTGGCCTTTGCCATTAAAGCTCAGTTTAAATACATATATTCCTCTAGTTCCTTCAGATACTATTCTTTGGTATTCTACCTATTCATGTTCAAGCATGCATACAAGTTCGAGGGTTTAGGCCTAGACAAGTTCTCCATGAGGAACACTGAGCCAAAATCTGTTTTTGAATGGACTCAGTCCGTTCACCAGCACCCAGAGGGAAAGGGGTACATGAAATTCATCATGGATTTCATGTCCAGGGCTTACGCAATCATACATGACAGCCCCTGGCCCAAGATTTTTCTTGAGCAAAAGGAGTGGCTCCAGTTCAGTCAGACAAATTGTGTCGAGGATTGGTACTTATTTGAATATCATACTGCGATCATGGTTTATGGTGCCAAAGTGCCTCCCTACCATCTGCCAATGTTCATGTCCATGAGAATTTTTACCCTTGATTTTATCCGCTAAGTCCGGAGTGCTGACCAAACTCACTTTGTGCCCATAAAGAAGGGATATATCTTGAGGCTCCCAAATGTCATAGGTCCTTTCACTATCAATTAAAGACATGCAATCCCCTTTGTTGAGGGGCTAAAGATGAATTTCCTGCAAGGAGATGTATGGCACTATAATCCTAAAGGGTTCATCACATGAAGAAAGAAGAAGATTAATTCTTCAACATATGAAAATGAACCTAGGACTCTTATAGAATGGAAAGCTAACTGTGACACATGGCCTTTGGATACAAAGATGGAAGCCGAATCCCCAGCTGTCGAAGGAAAGGCAGACAGTACACATGATGAAGTGGAGATCCTAGAGCAGGAGAGCCACCAAGCAGACCAGGAACTGACAAATGAAGAAGAGGAGGATTACCTCAGTAAGAAACAAAGAACTAAAGGGCCAAGAGAATAGGACATCGAGCATATCGAGGATGAAACCTCACAGCTCACAGGCCATGGTAAAGATAGACCAGCATTTCATCTCTCCCATGATTATGCTTCCTCTTCTGCGCCTTCAGATCTTTCACAGGCCGTCACCTTAGGTAAGGGAGAAAGAAGAGAGCAGATTGAGGCAAAGAACCAATCTACAAGAGAAAAATTGAGAGAAGAATTGGCCCAGTTTGTGGATAAGCATCAAACTAGGCTCACTACAGCCTTATATGTGGAGAAGGACCAGCTTATAGTCATTTTCTAGCACTCTTCCTCTCATCCCCTACCCCCAGGATCCAAGTACAAAGTTTTAGTGATGATTCTGGAGCTGGCCTCTATCCCCTTGGCAGACAAACTGAACTTGCATAAGTCCATTGGTGAAATGCTACATACAAAGGTGTTAAAACATACCATATCCCTAGAGAACGCCGAGAACAGGCTAGATCAGATGAAGATCACTCTGAAAAGGGAAAGAGAAAGTGTGAAGGCTCTTGCCACTCAACTGGAGGACTACAAAAAGCTGGTAAGAGGTAAACGAGTCGATCCCAATACAGCAATGCAAAATATTTTACGGAATCTGAATTGGAATTGCAGGATTTATGGTGCAAGATTAACATCCCTCATTAAGAACATATCCAAATGGATGAGTTAGCAAAAGTCTAAAAAGATAAATACGCCCTCGCTGAGGCACTTTCGCAGAGAGATGAGGAGAATTTAGAGTTAAAAGGGAAGTCATTTGAGCTACAACAGGCTCAAGATAGCCATGTGTGTCTAATGTAGGTACCGAATGACCCCCAAATAGCTCTAGAGCATTTGACCAAGGCTCTGGCAGACCTGAATATCTCTGAGGATGAAGGTCATACCACTCGACGACTCTTGGCTGAAGCCAAGGCGGTCTTCATAGAAAACCAAAAGACGCTCTCATCCCTACAAGAAGAGGTACAGACCCTTTGCAAAGTGTCTCAGGAGCACCAAAAATCAATCAATGATTTGAAGGTGCAAATTAAAGGTAATATGTGATTAGTGGAAGCTAGGAAAATAGTCTGGACTGAGATTAGCAGAGGTGAAAGAGCATTAGGAGCTCATCACACTGGAAAATGATAAGAAAAATGCCATCCGTGATTGTAAGGTACAGTTGGAGGCAGGACGCAGGGAAGGAAACGAGAATATAGTGACTTCTCAGATATATATCAGGTACATCAACAAGCTCCCCTCTGAATAATTGGGCATGCGCGGAGTGGTCGACTAGTTCAGGACCATTATGGAGGTCACCAAAATGATCTAAAAGGAAGAGGCATGGGTAAAGGCATCAGGATACTTGGCACTCATGATAAATGGAGTGGATACCTTTGATCGTGAATGGGGTAAGTTAGTGGAAGCTAGCCTCCCCCCATTCTGGGATCAATTAGGGGCATTGCTCACCTGGACCACTTATGATCATAAGTTGTTCGAGATCAAGTGTAAGGCCGATTTGACACTGGAGAAGGTCTCTCGCTTAAAGGCTGAGACCTTGGTGGCAGCATTACACAAGGAATTCTTTCTCCTTGCCATCGTCAAGAGGTTTTTCACTGCTCATCTTGATTACACTGAGGTGAGTCAACTATGGGAATTTTTCAAGCTTTTTAGCTCCGCACCTCTGACTGCTGACATTATATGGCAATGATGTTACGAGTATTCACATCCACCAGCTCCATCTACTTCGTAGCAACTACCGCCTCAGCCATCTCGCAACTGTGGCTCTTCCTCTGCTTCAGTGCATCCACGTAGCTTGGTGCCTTATGCCACTCCTCATCATCCTCATTAAAGATGCCAGGATCATGCCCATGCAGCCTCTTATTTACTTTTCCTTTTTATTTTCAGTTATGTTGTAAAATTGATTGAAATCTCAATTTCTCCCTAAGTATTGTTTTATTGTTATGTCTTTGTTGTAATCAGTGATGAAGAGTAGTGCTCTTGATATGATACACTTATATCGTATCATTTTTTATTTTGATAGGAAACAGAAATATCAAGAAATAATATTTGTCTGAGAAATATCTGGATGATGGCCTTGAATGTAAGAAACTATAAAGAGTAAACTTAGCAAAGATAGAAGGGTTCTAGTTTCTGTGGAAGTTTTGAGTTCGAATATTGTATAACCCATTTTGTAATGACTATGATAAGCTCTAAATGAATATCTTGAAGAGTTGTTTTGAGAAGATAATATAATTTGACTTGTTGCAAATGGATTCCAATTGGACTTTTGAATAGTATGTAGGTATCTTTCGTATGTTTGTTTAACTTTCTAATTCTGTTTCGTTGAATGCTTCTGCAATTATCTTGTGTTCAGAATGTTCGTCACTGGTGTTTAATAAATTAATTTTCCTATATCCCGCTGTGGGAAAATGGTACTCATGAGTTAATCACTTGGTCACCTTAATTGGGCTCGACGCGGGATTACTGTTTCATAAATCATATAACGATCACTTTCTTCTTTAAGTCTGAGAAGGGCAGATTCTTACCTTATAATAAGCCTGCCTCCCTCAAACTCTCATCCTTTGTTAATGTTAGTGTTCATCCATTTTACCCCTAAGGTCTATTCACTGGTTTCAAACCTAGCTAATTTATAGCAACTGAATTTCATACGGCCTTAAGCCCATTCTGAGTTATGTCCAATATACATCAGAGTTAGCACCATCGCTCCCACAACTATTTAGAACCACCAAATAAATAAATCTTACAGAATTTAGACTTCAAAGGATCTCCTCAAAGTGAAAGTTAATATAAGAAAACCTCCTATTCCTAAGATGTCCTAGGCACTGGTCTTCTGCAACTCGAGACTATCTCTAGGAGTGACAACATCTTTTTGGCGTCATTGCCAAGGACCGAAGACAACATTATCTTCATCCTTCAATCAGGTGAGCACAAAGGGTTGAGATTTGCACAGCCCTCACCTTGGCAAATCCACTATTATCAAGATCAAATCAGATTGTAACCCTGGCTTATACAAGGCCACATACTCGATCAGATATTTCCAAGCTGAAAACCCCTTCTCTATCTGATACCAAAAATATCATATTCAAGAGAATCTGGAAGGAAAAGCAACCAAGCCAGGCTGACCTACCCTCTTTTTATCGATAATATTCGCCCTCCACATCTCAAAAATTTTATATCTATGACCCTGGTTCCACATCTCGTGTACTTTAATATACTCCAGAAGGCTCTGTTCTAGCTAGATCATTCATAAAATATGAAGCTAAGTCTATTGATACTTCCCTACCTCCCTTGAACCCTACCCCCGAGGTTGAATAATTTAAGGAAGTTGCTACACTCCAGATCTTTTTACAAATAAATATCCACACCTCTACTCATCAAACACCTGTTATACCTCAGCCAACTCATCAACCACCACCACCCCCCATGGTTGTACCTGGATTCCTCCTGAATAAGTATGCTCCATTACCTCTTCCTCAGTTACTGAATGACATGCCACAATATTATCTCAAGCTCCTACCCCGATTCATCGAGGAAGATAATACTCTGGCGTAGAGACATATTGAAAAATTATGTGCCTTTGCTGAGAATGTGAATGTAGAAATAACGTTGACTAGGTTGAATTATACCAGCCTCTAACATTTCTGCAATCATATGTTCAATTTCGCTCTTTTGGACATAAGGATATCTGTAAGGCCTAATGTTTGGAGGAACACTTCTTGGAATCAAATGAATAGCATGATCATGATCACGAATTGGTGGGAGTCCTTTGGGAGTTTCAAACACCTTGGAATGATTGTCCAAGACTTTTTGGAGATCTGGAGAAATAGATTATTTTGATGTTGGAACTTCTAGAGAGCATAATTGTGCAATTACACCTCGTTGTTCTTTCTTCAGAAGCTTTGTCATGGAATTAGAGCTTATTATCTTTCCTAGCTTCCTTGCGATACCAAGGAATTCAACTTCCTTTCCTTCTGAGAAAAAAAAAATCAAGAAAGCTTCATTAAAATTAAAAGCTAGCGTTCCCAAATATTGTAACCATTGTACTCCTAGTACAACATCAGCACCTCCCATTAGAATGAAAAGCATTGGAATATTCAATACATATTGCCCCATGGTTAGCTTTATATTATGGAATTTTCTAGGGCAATTTATAGTTCCTCTATTTGCAACCATCACTTGCCACTCTAGTGTTGGGTATAGGAATAAATTCAATTCCTTGTCTACCTTACAATGAATAAAATTATGGGTATTACCCAAATCAATCAACACTATTAAATTTTCCTTCTTGGTATGTCCCACTATCTTGAGAGTTTAAGGAGTGGTAATTCCTGCCAATGCATTACAGGATATGGTCAGAATCATTTCTTCTTTCTCTAGGGTTGGTTCCTCTTCTTTTGAATTTTCTTGTTCATTTTCTTCCTCCTCTTCACAATCTATGTAAAATGATTTCTTCTCAGCACACTTATGTCCTTTAGTGTATTTTCTATCACAACTGTAGCAAAGCCCTTTTTCTCTTTTTTCTTCCAATGGTTGTGGTGTCTATTATCACTCCACCAGATTCCGAAGGTTGAGGAAGGAAACCCAACATAGGTAACCACAAACCAAGCTTTTGACTTGATAGCTAGCCCTATCAAGTCGGAGAGGGCTCTCTCCAAAAAGGGTCACAGCTAGGAGGGCTAGATAAATGAGGGTTTTTAGGCTATATATAGAGTGCATGGGGTTGTTTTGATTTGATTTGGTTGGGGAAATCACTGGATGAAGAAATTAGGTCAAGGAAAGCTAGGTCACAAAAAATGAGTTAGGGTTGCAGGGATGAATGGGGAAAGGTAGGTACAATTCTTATCACTTGCAGAGAATTGTTATGGAATGGTATTGAAACTATAAAAAGGCTAAGAAAATCATAAGAGATGTATTTTTCTTAGACAAAAGAAGATGAACACAATATGATCAGTTACCCAAAATAGAACATGTGCAAAAATGTATTCTGATTATCTAACTTTTAAAAGATCATAACATAGAAATTAACATGAACATGAACACAATACTTTCATACATATGATACTGAAGAAGAAACTATGATAGACATTCAATACCACAAGTATCCCATAAATGTAGTTGCAACTCCTCTTTATTAGCTTGGCCAAATTGAGTACAAAGTTTCCTTGATCAACTAGCAAATATCAAACTGATTCCAACCTTTGAAAATGAGTCAAAAAGTACAATATATAGGCCTCAAACAACCTCTCCCAACCTCAGGGGTCGAATCCATGAGAGGAGTTAATCCACCAAAGTTTTAACTGAAACCTCGAGTGTAGCGTGGTCAAAGTGACTCAACCCTAACTTTTTGCAAACTGATTCATTACACCTCATCATGAGTTTTAACCTTATGTATTTACCCTAGGTAATTCAACCACATCATATTTATTTTTACATTCATGATTTACATTGGTAAAAATCCCATTGACCATGGTCAAACTAGAAAAATTTGAGAAAATTAGAAAATATCAACAAACTCGGAAAATTTGTCCTATGTGCACTATCGTTTTACCACCAACTTGTAGGTTGTTTTTGACTGGGTTGCAAGTGTCCAAATGATCTCCAAGATAGCTTGTTGGAAATCCCTTCAAGTTTAATTTCTAGACATGCCTTCAGTTTGAAAAATGAAGCTCAATTTCCTTATCAAAAACTCATTTTCCCAAGACTGGTAAATGTGCCATCTCCTTGTCAAACGCACCCTCTCTGTGTCAAACACACCCTCTCTGTTCAAGGCTGCTTTTGGGTGCCTTCCCTATGTCAAAATTGGACCCAGGATAGCTTGTTGGAAATCTTATCCTGTCTGATTTCCAAATATGCCTTTATTTTTCGAAATGAAGCTAATTTTCCCTGCCAAAAATGAGGCGGAAACATGGTTTTTTTATGGTTTTTTTCCTTTTTCACTGACCAGTTTGCCTCCAAATGATTAGAAAATGTATAGGGTGCATGTCTTCATCATTCTGAATCCAATGGTGGTGGCCATTTTCTCATTGGATGCCCCAAAAAATAGCGCAGCTCCCTAGGTGTTGCGCATTTGACACTTTTACTGTGCTAAAAATATGCTCAAAAACACATAAATTCACAAACTTGTAAAATTTGCCCAAAAATTGTCAAATTTGGTGGGAAGATGGCTGATCATGTGTTTGAGGCATGGATTGTTACCTCGGAAAGTATGTCTAGCCTCCTTTTCTCCTCTTCCTTGGTCAAGGCTTCAATTTTTGCATGGGCTCTTTTGAGCTTGGCTCTTGAAATTTTGTTCTGCATGGAATAATTCTTTGCCATTTATTCATCAATAGTGAGCTATTTAGCAAGCTCGGCTTCTCTTTTCCTCTCTAGTTCTAGATCTCTTTTCATCGCTCAAGTCCTAGGTCTTTGTCTTGGACGTTGGTCCGCCTCATAATTAGGTTCACCATACTTCTCTAATGTCTCTTCAAGAAATGCTTTAGCCTTCTCTGCCTCTCTTTCTTCCTCCTTACTATGACTTATGTTCTCTTCTTCTACCATAATGTATTTGGTGTCAAAACCCTAAGGAGATGATGGAATGGAATTTGAGTGTAAGAAGTGTGAGTTTGGTGTGAGGAAATTTGAGAAGATGGGAATAGGGATTTGTGATATGAGGGAGGTGACAAGGGGTAGTGATGATGAGGGGATTTAGAATAGGGGATTTAATTATAGGTATGGTATAGGAAGCTTAGGAAAATGAAAACCTAGGATTTAGGGTTTTGAAGGAGATGAAAGTTTAGGGAAAGGGGATGTCAATGTAAGGATTTGGGAAAGTGTCTTATGATATGGGGAAATGTATATGAAGGCTAAGGGACTGAAATTGAAGTGTAAATTAGGTTTTTAAGAAAAATAGGGTTTTAAGTGAGAAGGAGACACCAAATTTCCATAAGAAAACTTCACACATCAAAATGAAATTTGATAAAGTGGAGTGAAGAAAATTTATTACTTACTAGATTGCTGGAGTCATGATGAATCACTGTTGAAGGTTTAAAAGTGAATTTGTGAAGTCTGGAGGTCGTCCAAGTAGTTTTTGAAGAAATTGGGTAAACGCACAGCACCAATGGCAAATGCGCCCTCCTCCTGACAAACATGCAGCGTCGTTAAGAAATGCACAATGCTTTCAAAAAAACATGCAGCGCCACTGGAAAACGCATAGCGCCAATGGAAAATGCACCCTCTGACCTTGTTTTGCACAATTTCACCCTAAAACTCGAAAACTATCTTCGCCAGCATGGGATCAAACATCAAACAATCGTACCTTATAATACTCAACAAAATGGAGTAGCTGAAATAATGAACAGGATAATCTTAAATATGGTATGTTCGATGATGTTTTTCAAGAATGTTAAGTTGATATTTTGGGCTAATGCAGTTCATGTGATGTGTATATAACTAATGGGTATCCATCTCATGTTATCAAAAACAATACTCCCTATGAAATGTGGTATGTCCACATTCCTTTGGTGAGGCATCTCAGGGTTTTTGGTTCTACCTATTATGCCTTGATACCTACTGAACATAGAAACAAACTCGGTGAAAGGAGTCGAAAATGTATCTTCTTGGTGTACTCAAATGCCTCCAAAGCATGTCATCTCTATGATGAAATGAATAAGAAGTTTATAATATCTAGATATGTGATCTTTCATGAATCTTTCAAGACTGACAATTTTGTTGAGCGACATCTTTATTGCTTGGATAGATTTGGAAATGAAAATTATTTTCAAGAGTTTGATGATGAGATTCCACATCTTGAAGGGGCATCCCTATACTGAATCAATCTGTGGAATCTTCTTCTGAAGCACTCTCTCCCCTGCATGGATCTCCATCCTCTAATGACACTTTGAGTGATGTGATTGACATTATTGGGAGACTAAATCTTGATTCATCCCCATCTCAAACAACTGAGCAGTCTAGGCCATCTCAGAAAGGTCGTCCAAAATGGCTGACAAAGACACTTGAAATTTTTCATTGTGATGATGTTGGAAAGACAAGAACAAGAAGCTCAACTAGATATAATGGAGGTGATGTAGACAATCTTGATTCACCCATTGATATGGATGTTTCTTATGATTGTGAACTTAATTTGTTTGAAGATTTCAAACAACCTTCCTTCAAAGAAGCTACTTTTCATGATGAATGGACAGAAGTGATGAAAAAATAATATGATGCTTTGATAAATAATGGCACCTAGAAGTTGGTTGATCCTCCATTGGGAACCAAACCAACAGGATGCAAGTGGGTCTTCAAGAACAAGTATAAAACAGATGGCTCACTTGACAAGAAAAAATCCAGGCTTGTGGAAACAAAAATTGCGCAGAAGGAAGGGGTTGACTATGAGGATAATTTTCCCCATGGAAAAATGTGCTATCATCTGGACACTCTTTGCCTTGGTAGCTCATAACGGTTGGAAATTCCATCAAATGGATGTAAAAATTGTTTTCCTAAATGGAGATCTTAAAGAGAATGTTTGTATGTCCCAACCAGAACGATTTGATGTGAAGGGTCCGGAACACAAAGTATGCAAGCTTGTAAAATCCTTGTATGGCCTCAAGCAAGCACCACAAGCCTGGTATGAAAATTTAATTGAGCATCTTCTGAAACTCAATTCAAACATTATGATCTTGATGATGCAACTTTGTTTGTCAAGAAATTTGGAAAAACAAGTGTATATCTTGTGGTGTATGTAAATGATCTTCTAATGGCAGGGAACAATGAGAGCTACATTGCATCCATAAAGAAAGAACTGAGGAAAGGCTTTCAAATGACAGATTTGGGCTATGTTCACCACTATCTTGGTATTGAAGTAACTCAACATCGAAAGTTTATATTCCTCTCTCAGAAGAAGTACATTGGAGATTTTTTGAACAATTTTGGCATGGTTGAGTGCAATCCTTTGACTACTCAAATGGAACGGAACTTAAAACTCACATCCATTGAAGGAAAAGAATTTGAGGATGCAACAAATTATAGACAACTCGTAGGAAGTATTAACTACATGAATACTTCCAGACTAGACATTTCATTTGTTTTTGAAATTCTCTCCAAGTTTATGCAAAAGCCTTGTGAGGGTCATTGGTATGCTGCAAAAAGCGTTCTAAAGTACTTGAAGGCAACTCAAGTATACACAGGTGGATGACTTCAACTTGATTAGATACTCTGATTCAAATTTCAATGGAGATAAAGAAACTGGAGTATCTACTTCAGGGTATGCTATTAGTATTGGATCAAGACCTATCTCATGGAGGTCACGCAAACAATCAATTCCAGCAAATTCCATAACTGAAGTAGAATATATGGCAGCAGTTGAAGCAACAAAGGAAATTGTGTGGCTTGGGAAAATTTTGGAATGTTTGCAGGAGAAACAAGTACACTCAACTCATATTTTTATTGATAACACTTATGCAATAAAGTTGGCCAAGAACCCAAATTTCCATGATCGAACTAAGCACATCAATAGAAAATATTATCTGATTTGACATCATGTTGAGGCCAAAACAATCCACCTACGAGATTGTTCCAAAAATGAGCAGATTACAGACATCTTCACCAAAGCGCTTGGAAGGGAAAAGTTTGAAAGATTCAAAATGATGCTTGGACTCACCAACATCCCTTTAGACAAGGGGAGATGTTGACACCTAATATTTGGTATTAGGTAAACTAATGTAAATATTGTAAATAGTAAAAAAAAAGGGAAGTTGGAAGATGAAGAGACATTGGGAGATGAGACCCAATAGTCTCCTTCTCCTTGTATATATTCATATTATCCCTTAATGCAAATAAATTCAAATTTGTGGAGTTACTCTTGGCCTGACAGTTAAGAAATAAAACAAGGCATCATTAATGATTTAACGAAACACTTGTAGTTTGTGATGAGAAGATAAAACATTTAAGAACAAGAAGTGAGATAAGAATATCACACACAAAGAGTTTAAGTGACATCATCATGACACCATGAGATTATATTGACTAAGTACTCAATAATAAATTTGTACAATTATTACTTAGGTTGTGACCGTGGAAAATAGTTAGATGGTTGATGTGCATACTTTCACTAATTTTATGTCTGAATGAAGAACTCCAAGGAGTGAGAATCACACATTGGACTCATCTATAGAGAGGCAAGAGAGACCCCCATATTGGAGAGGATTTGCTCATGTTTTTTTTTGGATTCGAAATTTGTATGGTAGAAAGGCTATAGAGAATGATTAAGAGTTGAGATTTGCAATATGTAGTGACCTAGTAAGTAGAATTCATAGTAAATCTTGTATATGTGCATCCTCTTATTTCGTTAGCGATAGTTGTGATTGAGTTACCTATGTAGACTAATATGTGTGTTGATGTATAGTAAGGATACTCCTACAAGAAGTAGAGGTATAAGACATTATTGCATCCTTACATTAGATGAGCAAGGCATTGCGGGTAGGGGAGTTGTTGGGATGGTAGGCTTAGGTCTATGTAAGTCATCACACTTATATGATTAAATGCATGTAATAAACGGTAAAAGGTAAATGTATGAGTGATTGGTTGGAGCAGGTACAACTCCTCCGACCACATCATCTATGTATAATATGCATGAACCTTAATGGATAGATGGTTGGAATTCCTTCCCAAAACTCTGTGCTTCTTTGTGTGTATTACATGTGTTGTTGTTGTTATGATGTAGTGTGTTCTTGTATGTGCATTGTAAGTTAGGTTTATAAAATTTCCCATGAAAGTGTGGTGGTAGGTACAAGAAATGTAACCCCTACTCTTATGGGTTTTACAGAACTTAGAATTCTTGAAGAATGGAATGCCTAGTATACTACACTTAACCAAAATTATTTGCCTCCTACAAAGCCAAAAAGCTTAATTGTTAAAAATTCTCCTACATGACTAGTACTAAAATTGTGCATATTCATAAGTTTGGAAATCCTTCCAAGTGAACGGGTTTCTATTCTTGAGTCTTGAATATTAACTTTAAAAAAAATAGGCGACCTATAAGAACATATTTTGTCACAAAATATAACGTACTTAGTCTAAATATTGCAGTGTCATATCTTCAACCCCTTTTGTATCTTCCTCCAAATCTCCTACATTTTAAATTTTAAAGTCTAATGAACACAATAGGCAACATTTTTACTTATCAAATTGTTTCCAAATAATTTCTCCAAAATGTATAAATCTCATGAGGCACCAATTTCCTTGAGAAAAAAAAAATGGAGAAAATCATATAATAAATGAGAGAAAGTTTGGGTTTGGGAGTTATGCTCCTAAATTTAAAGAAGGAAGTCTAATTATTGATTTATGGTTTTTACACTACATAACACAGACATAAGAAAATCCTTGAGAAATCATTAGAATCCAAAATTTTCCAATTATTAATTTGTTTTCCTAGCTAAGAATCTATATGACTTGGCACGAGATTTATTGCAAACTAAAACTCATGTTCTAGGCCTAAATGTTGACATTGATGAACTAAATGAAATATGAAAACATCAGGCTATTGATTTGAAATAAATACAAAGAAAGCTTAATGTCATCACATAAGCTATAACTACTTTAAAAGGTAGTTTAGCTAAAGAAAAAAGATCTTTGGCGCTATAAGGAGGATATAGTTATCTTGTATCCATAATAGAATTAGAATCCCAAACTTATCACTTATTTGGTAAGAAAAATATTGACAAGAAAATATTTTAAAGGCAATAGGAAAAACAACTCCACATTTGGAAAGAATGAAATATGTCATTGACCTTACCAAAGAGAAAGTGTTGCTTATTAAATCTAAGATCCCATAAATAAAGGCAATCAAGGAAGAAAGTGAATTGTTTGGGATCCTCATGATGAGAATCTATGAGCATCTAAAGATGATAGTGGAGGGAATCCCTTCCACTTAATTTGGAAGAAATGGTGCCAAGAAAAGTATGACTCAAATAAAAATATTCCTTGTGACCCTTCAAATTCTCCATATTTCTCCAGAATCCCCAAAGAAAATATAGATCCAACACCTAACAAATATTTATTGCAGATAAATAAAAGAAATAATGATGATCATTCAAAAATGGTTTGCATGGGCTAAAACTCAAAAATCCATTTTCAAAAACAAAGTCATGAGCTCATTTGGATTTCTGACTTAAATGGGGTTTTAATGGAAACATAGGATTATCATGGGATAGAATCTAAGAGTCAAAAAAATTAGCCATGGAACAATCACAAACCATTAAAATAACTTACTAAAGTTGTGATCTATCATTTCTAGGGCAATGTTTAAATTGATACCCAGCTATATTAATATTTGTTTATGAGTTAGAGATTGTGTTCTCTCAAAGAGTTTCCTGTATTTTTTGCATAATGTAGGATTTAATCTATAGAGAACATGATCTCGATAAGTATTTTCCCTCGGTCATGTTCATACCCCCATGGGACCACTGATGGATGGCGGAGAGGGCTAGCCATTAATTTCTAACTCTCGGTCCCGACCACTAGGCATAAAATATTATCACAAGGTGGAAGTTCAACGAAGGGCTTGGGGTCCAGCCCCAGCCCATGGTCACGAGACCTCCCAAAAAACATAGCGTAAAGTAGAGAGGCGCTTGTTGGATGGAGCAGGTTGTAGGCCCTTGCCCAGGGTCCCATTGTAATTCATATAACCGCAGGCGGATTGGGAGAGGGCTCTCCTAGCAAGGGCGGGAGGTTAGCCCTGGCCCCTAGCCACATTAATGGCATGTAACCACTGGCTAAATAATCAGGAGCCAGCGCGGTGGGGGTGGATGGTTAGCCTCGATCCCTGACCACATTAACCCATGTGACCAACATCCAGCTGGAGAAGGAGCCTAGGACAACAGCAGCAGACTGTTGGCCCAGCCCCTAACATTATGGCACCATATGGCCCCAGTTTTGTACCTAAGGGTTATTGAGAGTGGGCATGCTGACGTCATCATGACCTCAATATTACAAACTGTCAATTCAGCAACCCAGTCAGCCTACCTGCAAAAATATTTGTTTTCGACCAACCAAAACTCGCCACATGTCATTTTTGTATAGGTGCAAGGTGTCACAATTTGATTGGTCAAATTTTTGTTTGGTGGCACAATGGGAGGCTGCCACGTGGACCAATCAGAGGTCACCACATGGCACCTCTACACTGGCTAAAATTTTGTTAAGGATCATATGACCTTGGCAGGGATCAAAACAACAACATGTCGCAGCAAACTCCAGTGCTCTACCAACTCTCCTACATGGTGTTTCTTAATCTATGGTGGCATCGCTTCTATTTAAAGTTTAACTATGGCGTAGCTGGGAGGAGGGGATGGGCGGTGATCCCCGGCCCCTAGTCGTATTACCACCATAGAACCATGGCGCAGTCACAACAGACTGTTGATAAGAATTTAAGGATTGGCCCTTGGTCATGTTCATACCCCTGGAGGACCACTACCGTAAAACGAAGAGGGCTAGGCATTAAGCCCCAACTCTCAGTCACAACCACCAGGCATAGAACCTTGGCACAAGGCAAAAGTTCAACGGAGGGCTTGGGGACCAGCCCCAACCCATGGTCACAAGGCTTGCCACAGAATCAAGCACAAAGGAGAGAGGCGCTTGGCGGATGGGGCGGGTTGTAGGCCCTAGCCTTCTGTCCCATTACATTTCATATGACCGTAGGCAGATTGGGAGAGGGATATGGTGGCGGGTGTGAGCGATTAGCCTCGGTCCCCCATCCACATTGATGGCGCATAACCACCAACTAAAGAATCAGGAGCCAACGCAGTAGGGGCAGGCAGTTAGCCCCGACCCCCGACCACATCAACCCATGTGACAAACAGCCTGATGGAGAAGGAGCCTAGGCCGGCAGCGCTGGACCGTTAGCCCAACCCCTGGCCTTATGGCGCCATATGGCCCTAGTTTTGCACCTAGTTGTTATTCGGTGAATTAAATAAGCAACAATTTACATCGGATGCGGGGGGGATTTTCGCCTCCTTAGTGGTATAAAAGGTGAAAATGTCGCTCTTTTTGTAAGTTGATCCAATTTGGAGGATGAATAGTAGGAAAAACTGGGGAGAGTCATAATTTGATTATTTTTTGGCCTTTTTGAGCCCAAGAAGAGCCCAAATAGGGGTTTTTGAACATTTTGAATCCAATGGAAGCCTTTGTTTATTGATTGGAGCACTTCTAGAAGGACTTTTTGTAGGTTTGGGTTTATGGGTGCTAGGAAAAATCAGTGGTTTGAAGTAGTTTTGAAGGCTTTCTGAACATGGATAGGACCATATAGAGGTTTTCCAACCTTCATTGTTATCTGCAGTAGCTGTGACATCTATGGTGCAGCTCATGTTTATCTTTTATCATTATGTATTTTTGAGGAAAGATCTCTTTTAGTACCTCAATGTGGAATTGTTGTACTTGTTATTCTCATTTTCAAATGGAGTACAAGGTCTTGATGTGCGAGCCCTTTTCTTTTTGAATATTTCATGAATCATTATAGGTAGTTATGCTTTTTAGAGTGAGATTTCTTTGCAGGATATTTTTTCATTGAAGGGGAAACAAGCCACGCATTTTGTCAACAAATTTCATGTACTCTTTTATCAATGAAATCTATGGAGCGATCTAGTTGTGTTAGCAGGCCTGAATATGTAGCCCGGGAGGGGTGAACTTTGTCACCAAATTCTGATTTGTCTCTCTTCAAGTTTTCTATTATGAGTTAAATGATGATATGTTGCATGTTTAAAGTTCACATGAAAACTAACTCATTATCCTTGAAGAGACCATGAATTTTTTTTACATAAGAACCATTATTTTTCCTTGCAACGCGTTAGAGGACAGTCAATGTTTTAGGAAGGAGAAGTTCTCCGACAATTTCATATCATTTGGTATCAGAGTTGGTTTTGGGCAAGTTGCAGGTATGGGCAAGAAGCTACAACTCTAAGATTTATGGGAGATGAACTTGTATCTTCAAATGGATAACGTTGGATTGATGAGATTGCTTGAATTTGTTGAAGAGGAGAAGAGGCATATGCGCCCTTAGTTGCAACATGTGCTTGAGGAACAAGTTGGTGAGAGTTTGATCTGAAAATGAAATTATTTGTATTGTTGTTCAAAGTATTCATTTCCATTAAATTAAGTTTTCAAAGTGTTTGTAAGGTCTTGCAAGTAAAACAAAGTGTTCATGGTAATTGTTTAGGAATTTACGTGTGAGGGAATTTTGTTTAAATTCACTGTTTAACAACTTGAATCTGAAATACACAGCAGAATAACTTCACCATAAACACACAGCGACATGATGAGGCATTTCACCCCTCCTGGGCTACATCTATCGGGTCCAAGGCTCCCAATGGGCATGTCCTTCATATATTATGATGCTCAAATTGGTAATACAGTGAGAAAAAGGCCTAAAAATACCAAACCAACTGTGAAAATGAATTCAGAAGGCAGAAATAAGCTAAGAATGACTTTATTTCACCTAAAATAGTGAAGTGTAGTCCAATGCAGCCCCATTTCCCACATGGCCCTGATGACTCTCCAAGCTTCCATGAAGAAAAAATAGCTGAAAGACACCTTTTTTGGCTCTACAACCTGTCTCAATGGCTCCAGAATGCTCAGAATAGTAGAAAATGACTAAAATTTCATCCAAAAAGGTTCAATATTCTGAAATTTATGATCAAAACAGTATTTTGCCCAGTGTTAAGCAAAAATCCCACTAAAAACGGGCTAACTGGAGATATATGGAGTTAAATTTAGTGAACAGTGCCAAATTTGGGCATGCCCCTCCAAATTCGGCGGACCCTCTGGTGGTTACATTAAATGTCAGGCAGGTTGGTCACATGACACCCCACACTAACCGCCGAGTTTAATGCCACCTGCAACTGGATAACGTCATGTTAAATGTGGCATAAAGTGGTCACATGACGTGGTTCTAACCGCCGCCATGACCGTCGGACGGTTAGCCCCTGGGCATCGCAGCATGGTCCTTTGGAATGGGGCTTACCACAGGGGGCTAGCCCCTTTTAACTCTTCACTCCACCGTTCCTGCACGAACCCGCTATAACGTGACCCAAACGCATTCGGGTTGGGTTGTCCTCCACCCGACTGACCCAATGCGTTCAGAAGCTCGTTCAGACGTGACCTTCACCCAATATTCTGCACATAAACTCGTTCAAGGTGGTCTGTGACCATTCAGGTCGGGTCGCGCCCGACTGACCCGAACGCGTTCAGCTCGGGTCAGGCTACCCTCTAACAAATTTTTCAAACACAAATTAACCTTTGGCCTGGGGCCACGTGGCACCCTCTGATAGGCCCTCAAATACCCTTTAAAAATGAAATTTGCCATTATTATTATTTTTTTTTCTTTTTTTTTTCTCTTCTGAAGATGACAAACATTTCATTTCAAAGGTACTGTTTTGAAGGTTATTATGCAATATAAACTTGAATATCATTCACATCCGACATCAGATGTGAGTGTCATTCACGGCACCAAGATCGCAACGATGAATATTATCCGATTGATTAATTTGTTACCAATTCTGAGTAGTTCAAATTTTGAGCATTTTTTCCCTCTTGGACATGATCACCTTATCAGAGTTCCACTCCAGAAGAAGCAAATAATTCCTCCAAAATGAAGCCAATATGTGGGCATGGCACAAACACAAGTTATGGACCCTATGTGGAGAATGATGCTTGTGATTTTTTTCTGCATCTCAAAGATTCCCATTTTGTTCTTGTTGATAAAAGTGGATGGCTTGAGTCATCTTCAAATTCATCATCAGCATCTAAAGTAGAAAATATGGGTGGCAAATCCAAGGAGGTAATCAACATATCTAGTTCAAATCCATCAGTTTATGTTAATCATAACGCATATTTTGCAACCTTTGAACAACATACTAAAGGCATAGGTATAAATTTGCTAGCTCATATGGGTTATGAAGGAGGAGGCCTCAGAATCAATGGCCAAGGTATCACTAATCCTATCGAGGTGAAAGAGAAACCACCATATCAAGGATTGGCTTATGGTCATAGAGAGTTTGGAGAGTTTTCTAGACTCTTTGAGGCAAAGAAATCATCATATGATGATATGTCACACTAAGATGGTAGTGGTAATGGTAATTTGTCTCCCAAGGGAGATGAATGCTTCAAAGGACTTTGCATGTCATCGTCCAGTCCTCATCATCAAAGTTACAGCCCAAGGGACAGGTATAAATGTCATGGGAATTTTCCAAATGTTGGTAATTTTGATTATTTGTGGGACATGTATCCTTGCACATTTTGTGATGTAGTTGATCAATGTGTGGTTGATTGTGAGCAATGCAAAGTGATGGTCAAAATAATGGACCAAATTCTTAGCATCAAGCATGAAGAACCTCCCTCAAGTTTGAATATGTCCTTGTTAATGGGAAAGCGAAAGTATTTTTGTACCCATTCTAACATGAATGGGCATGGGAATGAAAGGTGTTGGAAACTTCATCCAGAACTTCATCCCAAGAAGGATAAAGAGGTTATGAAAACCAATGCAAGGAAAGTGACAAGTGGCAAAGAGGATACTGGCATAGTTCCTAAGGCAACCTTAAAAGCAGAATATATGTAGAAAGAAAACCCATAAGCCTAGGAGAGGCAACGATTGGGTAGATTGTTTGTATAGTTTTTTGCTTTGTAAATTTTAAATATGTGTTGTTCATTACCTATTTTTTTGGTACTTTGTAAAGTGAAAACTATAATAATCACATATTTGCAATAAGTATGTTTTTCATTGACATGAATTTTATGTTGCCTTCTTAATGAGTTCAAGTCTTTGAGGAATTTTTGGATGAACATGTGTATGTCATCCAATATGTCTATAGCTAGGTCATGTACTCACTGATACAATTGTTTCAATATTAAGCTTGTTGGAAATGAAATCTTTGAAAAAGATTGTACAAAAAATGACTATGTTTTGTGGACAAAGCAAAATGTGTCATTGAATTATTGCAGCCAGAGTACTTTTGTGTACAAGTGAAATTTGAGGACAGTAAAGCAAATTTTCAATCAGTGCATGGCAAGCATTAAATTGCTTCTGATTTCCAAGATGGAAAGTCAAGTTTGTCTTCAGCAAAAGAACTTCAATATGAATTTGTTTGAGCCTTAAAAGATGGTTTTGGAGAAAATGTGCAGATTCCATCCATCGATGTTTTTGTTCTTGCATGGATATAAGAATTGTGGCTCAATCCTTGATAGGAAGGTGAGGACTTCATGCAGAGGATAGGTGGAGTACCTTGATTGGACCTTGAAGGCACCAATTGAAAATGTTATCACAAAATTGTACTTGATTGGCTGCTTATCAAACAACTCAGTGTAACTGTTTCAAACCACTTCTAACTGAAGCTTAGCCTCTTCAGTTTGAGAGGGCTCTCTTAATGGGATTTATAATATTGAATAATGATAGTACTAGATGGCTAACTCTATGGGAAATGTAACATGTTTTGTATGTTTGTAGGTTGAAAAGAATGAAGGCTTGCTACCATTTGGCTTATGGAGTCAACAATCAGTATTTTCAGTGACAAAGGTTTTCAACATCGAAGCTGAGGAAGATAGAGGTCTTTAACAGAGGAAACTCACACATAAAACATATGAAAACATAGTCATTTCTTCATTAAAGGAAGTTAGGGCATAAAATTATGAACTCTGAGTAATAGAGATGAAATCTATTGCAAGTGGTAAAATAAAAAGATACATAAACCTCAGGTCTGTCAAGAAGAATGTCACTTTGTATCACTGATATAGGTCAAATACATAAAGCAGAAATTTGGTGCAAATGTTCTCCCAACCCTTTACTACTTCGATGCTTTGTCTTTAAATAGACATTCTTTACAACAAGGATATGCCTGGTGGCTAGTGTTAGAGTTAGTGTTTGCATACTTCCACCAGGGATCAAAACACATTTTGCATGTGCATCTTAGGTGTCCCTCTCTAAATAATTTTCAATCATTCCATTAGTTCATGATATAAAATTGTTCCATTGGTGGTTGTCCTTGTCAAGTGTCCCATTTTCCTTCACAAGTTATGCCTGTTGACCCTCTTCCATGTCTTCATCATGCTGAAAACAAGTCTACTCTCACTCCAATTTTAGTCAAAGTCACTCATTGAGTCAGTTTCTTTCATTTCTCATTAGGTCACTAGGGTTTCATTAGGTCAAATCATTGCATTGTCTCATTTTCAATCAAGGGCAGCAGAAGGTGTGAAGGTGACCCAGAATAAACTCATGATTTTCTTCAGTCAAGTTTCCATGTAAAGTTACATTTCATCTTTATAAGTTTTCATCTCAAAAATCACATCTTTGAGATAAAAACAGAGTTATTTGATTATTCCAAATTTTATGTAATTTTAAATCATTATATGTAATAAAACCCTAAAAAGTTGCTTATTCCTAGCTAAAGACATTTGATGAAGAAATAAAAAGGTCATGTCAGTCATCCAAAGAATCAAAAATTATTTTGAAAGGTTAATGAGAAGAAATAAGTGTGGGTCCCAATCATTCAAAATCCAAAAGTCATTCGAAGTATAAAATCCCATTTTCCAAAAAGAAATCCTCATTTGTTCATGTGTCAAGGAGAAAAACGCGATTTTGGAGTAGAAGTGGTTTGAATAAGGAAAAAACAAAAAAAATTGGGTGGCCTTGCGCATGGGAGTGTGGTGCTACACATAGGAGTCTGACACTGTGCATAGAGTGTTTTTTCCAGTGCAAAATTACACAGCGTTGTGCATAGAGAGAGGGCATTGCACACCTGGGTAAGGCGTTGCGCACAGGGCCAAAACCCTCCCAAACTTCTCCAAACACCTAAAGGTTGCTTCTTCATCTCCACAACAAGTAAGTGAGCCCTTGTAACTCCCTCTTTCTCCATTTTATGCTTGTGTGTAAGTTTTATGTTGGAAAAATTTACAAATAAATCCTAGTTATTCTTTGTCACTCCCAAAATCCCCATCCCCCTCACAAACTTCCCAAAACCCTCTTTGTCCCAATTTATTGTCCCTAAAAGCTAAAACATCACCCCATACTTCTAAAAAACACTAAAACTACCCATACATCCTCATCCCCAAGTCCTTTTACTCTTTTCCATTAAAACCCCAATACCTGGGAATTTCACTATTTTTTCCTAGATTTCCCCCCTACCTTTGACCTGTAATTAAATTCCATTTTCATCTCCCTTCATATTTTCACCTCTCATCACCTCACAAGGCTTCTTAACCCTTTTCCCCATCTCCCATAATTTTTTTGACCCTATCCCTATCCCCTAAAGCCTCATTTCATCATTTCCTTCCCTGCTCCCATTCCCCTCACTGCCTCACTCACTCTCCCTTTTCTTTCCTCTCCCCTAGGGTTTCCAAAGTGCCAAGAACAAGCATGGAGAGAGAGGACAGAGATTACAGGGAGGAATAACATAGTGACGATTATTTTTAGGAAGATGAGATTTCACAACAAAGAAGGCCACACAAGGGAGGCTTAAAACATCAGGAAAAGGACAAAGACAAGAGGCCTCAAAAGAGCATTGGAGAAAGAAAAGCAAGAAGCCCAAAGTCTGACTTTTGACCAACAATTGGAAAAGGAGATTGAAGATAACAGAGAAGTGTGGCTTGAGAGAGTCAAAATTTACTTGGAGAAGCTGCTAATGAAGGCCAATAGAGATAATCAGATGCTCAGGCACATGGCCTATCACTATCAGACCCAGAACAAAATTTGCAATATCAAGGTCAAACAGATGAAGAATGAATTGAAGCAGATCCGGAAGGGAAATAAAGGAGGTGAAAAACTCAAGATACTTTCTGATGCCTCCTTAGCTCAACTTTACATATGATTGTGGGCCTATCCCACAAATTTTGAGCAATTTTGAAAAATTTTGAAAATTTTTGAATTTTTGGGCAAATTTTAAAAAACACAGAAAAACTAGTTGCATCCAATGGACAAATGGAAGACATAAGTGGATTAATAATGATGATTACATGCCCCCTGTCATTTTTCTAAGAATTTGGAGCAAAAATGGTCAGTCACAAGGGCTAAAAACACTCCAAAAATCATGTTTCTGCCATTTTTTCAGCATGGCGCTGCTCATAGAGGCAGTCTTGGGAGATTGCAGTTTTCGAGGGTCAAATTAGCTCCAAATTGAAAACCAAAAGAAGATATGGAAAGTGGATAGGATAGGATTTCCAATGAGCTATCATGAGCTCAATTTTGACATTGGGAAGTCCTTCAAAAGTGACCTGCAAGAAGGTCTATTTTTCCCTCCTTGGCGCTGCGCATAGGAAAATTCTGCTTGTTTTGGAGTTTTCTCTGTTTTTTACGTAATTTTTGAGTTTTACCTCACTATTTAGGGTTTTCACTAATTGAATTGATAAATATTAATGCATTTATGATGGGGATTAGTTTACTATAATTATATTCATTAGCTTGAGCCCTCTAGAGGTCAAATGAATCAGTTTCCTCTCTTTTAGACAGCAATCAGATCCATATGAAGGCTAAACTCTTCACCTAGCGACTCCAACTTGATGTAAAGACTCCACTGGAGGATCGAACTTGCCAGCAAGAAAATGGAAGTATCTTACACAAAGGTTAGGTATTCAAAGTGGAATTGTATTCAAGATCTAATCTGCTTTCTTGTAAATTACTTATTTTCTTTTCCTAAAACTATCCTGAAAGTTTTCCGTAGTTTGTAGTATGATAAAGATGATCAAAATCTTGATTCTACCTATTCAAAAAGTGTAAATACTGAGTTTTCCTTTGATCTTGGTCCACATCCTTTTTCTGAATCTTATGATGACCATATTCAAATTGATGAGCCTAAAGAGATCAAGACTGATCCTACAACTTCTATACATACTCCTACACCTTGTAAAATTCCAGATCGATACAAACCACTCATCTTACCTCCTATACTCCATGCTTTCCCTGAAAATCATTACCTATATCTGTCGAGGTTTGATGGTGAATATGATAACATCACTGCTGAGAGACATATGCAGAATTTTGAGACATTACTATACCTTTTTGAAGTTGACAAAGAGGATGTCAGTATCAGGCTATTTTCTCTTTCTTTGCAAGGAAAAGTCAAGAGTTGGTTCAAAAACTTGTCTGCCGTGAGCTTCTCAGATTTCCCGCAGTTCGTCAAAGTTTTTCTCAACATGTGGGTGGTTGAAAAAAACCCTTTCCTAATTATAAAAGAGTATGACCAACTGAAAAGACAGCTAGGGGAGATAGTACAATAGTTTTCTGCCAGATTCAATCAAGTCTATTATTTGATACCTACTGATATAATACCCCCTCCTGGTTCAGCTCTTTTACATTACCCGGATGCCTTTGATCTGGAAATGGAGTTTCAGCTAAGAGAAAGGAACCTTGCAACACTTGAAGAGATGCAGAACAGTGCAGTAGATGTAGAGGCTAATCTGCTGATCAGAAGGGCAAAGATGAAGGAAGAAGAGAAGAAGAACATTGCAGAGCACCTGACATCTTCAAAGGTAAAGCTCGACATTTTGGTGAGTAAAATAGAGGAAATGATGAAAAGGATCACCATGAGAAATGTATTTTTCATTCAATATCATCATGGCCCACTTATCCCAGAAAAAAAAAAAGATTGCAAGCCCTAAAAGTTTTCCTACTAATCCCAGCTACCATAGATCAGAAAATGGATTTGTAGATCAATTCGAAGAGAAATAATGTGATAATCTAATGTGTATGATTGGTGACATTACTTATATTGATGATTTTCCAAATTTTGATCAGTATGATGATGATTATGTTCTCCAAACAGAAGCTAATCTTGCAGAGCAATCAGCAGTTGGTTTGTGGGAGGAAGTTCAGTTTTAGTAGCTCGAAAACAGTTATCAGCTGATGCAAATCAGCTATGACAGTCATGAGGAAAGTATAGAAAATTTGGAAGTAAGTGAAGAATATTTTCCTCTTTGTTTTACTTCATTTCAGTTCATCAGAGATAACTTTCATGTCATCAAAAATCAGTAGTCATTGAGTTTTGATCTTGACAATCAAGAGGATAATCAAATTTTTTATCGGAGCTCCTTACCCTTGTGTTTCTCCTCATTTGAAAAAATAAGAGAAAACTATAAACAAGCAGATAAGTGAGTGGTCAACACTATAAATGATGAACATTCTCCTAAATTGGTTGAGAAAATCATTTGCGACATAGAATCCTCCTTATCTCCAAATTTACAGCCACCAAGTTCCATTGAATTTCAAATTGCAGATGAAGGCTTAGAAGTTGAAACACATGATCAAATGATGCAAGATGATTCTGTACTACTATGTTTTGAAGCATTTCAATTTTTAAAGCAAAATTTTCATAATGTCTCTAAAGAAAAGGATGAGAAGCCTATAGAGTGTCATGCAGTCTCATTAAAACCGATGGATATGTTTCAGCAGTCTTTTCAAGTTTTTCATGACCCAATAGCTGATGTGTTAGATGATATCTGCAGTAAAATTCTTTCTCCATTGGCTAACTGTGAGCCTGAAAAGAGTGTTGATATAAACTTGATCTGATAGCCGACTTCATTTTTTTGTTCAGCAGGTGTTTCATTACAAATCTCATACCAATATTTGCAGTCATATCAGGAGAGTAATGAAGAAGATTCTTGTTTTGTTGATGATCATCAAGAAAAAATAGTCATTCATGAGTTTCAGGATCCTTTAGTCAACTTGTTGTAGTCATCAAAGAAAGAAAGCACAGATGTTAGGAAATTTTTAAAACCAAGGTATGAAGACTACCTAGAGCAGAGCAGTAATGT
The DNA here is from genome assembly GCA_034641835.2 of Pinus albicaulis. NCBI lineage: Eukaryota > Viridiplantae > Streptophyta > Pinopsida > Pinales > Pinaceae > Pinus > Pinus albicaulis. The sequence goes on from CM076571.1 coordinate 512,122,099, forward strand.
ATTAGATGGGTTGGAAATCAATATGTATTCCTATGAAGATCCTTTCGCAGCATTCTTGAGGTCAGTTGGTGGGCTCGTTTTCAATTTCATCAAGATTCAATATGTTGACAAGTTTTCATGAGATTTTCCTTTTAGTGGTTCTTTCTTCTTGCTCATAAGCAAGCACTTGTAGAGAATTCAAACAGTAGCTATAATAATTACATGGTTGCATTGGTTGTTCCATTTCACTTGATCAAGTGATGAATGGATCATTTAGACTAGTTTTTGTTGAATAAGCTCAATTCCAAGCATCTTTTTCAGTCAGTCTTGAGTTAGTCTTGAGTCAGTTTATTGAGTCAAGTTTTCAGTATTCAGTTAGTCTTTAGCTTTTGACTCCATTTCCAAATGAATAGGCACTTTGTCTATGGTGTTCTTGGCACCTCCCAAGGAGCTACCATCCCCAGTTGGAGCCAATGTTAGTGTCAGTGTTTTCATATTTCCACCAGGGATCAAAACACATTTTTCATGTGCATCTTAGGTGTCCCACTCTAAATAATTTTTAATCATTCCATTAGGTCATGATATAAAATTGTTCCACTAGTGGTTTTCCTTGTCAGGTGTCCCATTTTCCTTCACAAGTATATGCCTGTTGACCCTCTTCCATGTCTTCATCATGCTGAAAACAAGTTTGCTCTCACTCCACTTTTATTCAAAGTCACTCATTGAGTTAGTTTCTTTCATTTCTCATTAGGTCACTAGGGTTTCATTAGGTCAAATCATTGCATTGTCTCATTTTCAATAAAGGGAAGCAGAAGGTGTGAAGGTGACCCAGAATAAACTCATGATTTGCTTCAGTTAGGTCTGCCATGTAAAGTTACATTTCATCTTTATAAGTTTTCATCTCAAAAATCACATTTTTGAGATAAAAACAGAATTATTTTATTATTCCTAATTTTATGTAATTTTAAATCATTATATGTAATAAAACCCTAAAAAGCTACTTATTCCTAGCTAAAGACATTTGATGAAGAAATACAAAGGCCATTTTAGTCATCCAAAGCATCAAAAAGTATTTTGAAAGGTTAATGAGAAGAAAGAAGTGTGGGTCCCAATCATTCAAAATCCAAAAATCATTCGAAGTATAAAATCCCATTTGCCAAAAAGAAATCCTCATTTTTTCATGTGTCAAGGAGAAAAACGCGATTTTGGAGCAGAAGTGGTTTGAATAAGGAAAAAACAGCAAAATTTGGGTGGTGCTGCACATGGGAGTGTGGTGTTGCGCATAGGAGTCTAGCGCTGCGCATAAATCATTTTTTCTAGTGCAAAATTACACTGCGTTGCGCATAGAGAGAGGGCGCTACACACCTGGGTAAGGCGCTACGCACAGGGCCAAAACCCTCCCAAACTTCTCCAAACACCTCAAGGTTGCTTCTTCATCTCCAAAAAAAGTAAGGTATCCCTTGTAACTCCCTCTTTCTCCATTTTATGCTTGTGTGTGAGCTTTATATTGGCAAAAATTACAAAGAAACCCTAGTTTTTCTTTGTCACTCCCAAAATCCCCATCCCCCTCACAAACTTCCCAAAACCTTACTTGTCCCAATTGATTGTCCCTAAACCCTACCACATCACCCCATACTTTTAAAAAACACTAAAACTACCCCTACATACTCATCCCTAAGTCCCTTTACTCTTTCACATTAAAAGCCCAATTTCTGGGAATTTCACTCTTTTTTCCTAGATTCCCCCCCTACCTTTGACCTGTAATTAAATTCTCGTTTTCATCTCCCTTCATATCTTCACCTCTCATCACCTCGCAAGGTTTCTTAACCCTTTTCCCCATCTCCCTTAATTTTTGTGACCCTATCCCTATCCCTAAAGCCCTCATTTCATCATTTCCTTCCCGGCTCTCATTCCCTTCACTCCCTCACTCACTCTCCCTTTCTTTCCTCTCCCCTAGGGTTTCCAAATTGCCAAGAACAAGTATGGAGAGAGAGGATAGATATTACAGGGTGGAAGAACACAATGATGATCAGTTTGAGGAAGATAATATTTCACAACAGAGAAGGCCACACAAGGGAGGCTAAAAACATCAAGAAAATGCCAAAGACAAGAGGCCTCAAAAGAGCATTGGAGAAAGAAAAGAAAGAAGCCCAAAGTCTGAGTTTTGACCAGAAGTTGGCAAAGGAGATGGAAGATAACAGAGAAGTGTGGCTTGAGAGAGTCAAAATTTACTTGGAGAAGCTGCTAATGAAGGCCAACAGAGACAATCGGATGCTCATACACATGTCCTATCACTATCAAACCCGAAACAAAATTTGCAATATCAAGGTCAAACAGATGAAGGATGAATTGAAGGAGATTCGGAAGGGAAATAAAGGAGGTGAAAAACTCAAGATACTTGTTGATGCCTCCTTAGCTCAAATTGACATGTGATTGTGGGAATATCCCACAAATTTTTAGCAATTTTGAAAAAATTTAGAATTTTTTGAGTTTTTGGGCAAATTTTAAAAAACACAAAAAAACAAGCTCTATGCACAGCGCTTTGGTGTTGCGCACTCTTTTGGGGCATCCAATGGACAAATGGAAGACATCAATGGGTTCATAATGATGAGGAAATGCCCCCTGTAATTTTTCTAAGCATTTGGAGCAAAACTGGTGAGTCAAAATGGCTTAAAACACTCAAAAAATCATGTTTCTGCCATTTTTTCAGCATGGCGCTGTGCATAGAGGTAGTCCTGGGAGATTCCAGTTTTTGAGGGTCAAATCAGCTCCAAATTTAAAACCAAAAGCAGATATCGAAATCAGCTAGGACAGTATTTCCAATGAGCTATGATGAGCTCAATTTGGACATCGGGAAGTCCTTCAAAAGTGACCTGCAAGAAGGGCAATTTTTTCCTCCTTGGCGTTGCACATAGGACAAATTATGCATGTTTTGGAGTTTTCTCTATTTTTTACGTAATTTTTGAGTTTTACCTCACCAGTTGGGATTTTCACTGATGTAATTGATAAATATTAATGTAATTATGATGGGTATTAGTTTGCTATAATTAGATTCATTAGCTTGAGCCCTCTAGAGGTCAAATGAATCAGTTTCCTCTCTTTTAGAGGCAAGTTGTTGGGTCTTCCTAGTCTTCAGATTCTTGTTTAGCATTTGGTGGAAATTGATCCTCATCTCATGGATTCGACCCCCTGAAGCTAGGATGAGTTGTTTTGAGGTATATATATTCTTCTTCTTTCTCATTACGGAGGGTTGGACTCAGTTGGATGCTTGGCCTTTGAAGAGACACACTTTGTATTAGTTCTGAGCAGGAATATTAATCAAATTTGCAGATATTTTTTATGGGATCCCTGTGGTATGGTGTTTAGTTTCAGTTTCTCCTTTTGCGCTCATTTGTTAGAATGTTTTGTTTATTTCATCCATAATTTCATTGTTATTAAGTGAATGTTTTTAGGTTTGTTGAGCAGAATCCATAATTTTTATGCTTTGTTTTGGGTAGACATTCACAGCCTGTAATTTCTTCAGTTTAGAAGAACCCATGATTTCACCATGCTCTTTCTAGATACTCACGTGTCTTGATCATACCACCCATTGAAATCCTAAAGTGCTAAATCACTGTGCCTACCTTGCCCCATAGAACACCCTGCAAATTTTGACCTAATTTCCTTTGCCCTAAAATGTTTTGCTCCTTTTGATCCAACACAACCAAATCAAAACAATCAAAACCCTGAGCTACTATGCCTAGCCCAATACTTTCATTATCCATTCATATTGGTTGTGATCCTTATGGAGAGAGCCCTCTCCTTGCCTAGTAGGGCTAGCTACTTGGCTAAGCGTGGTTTATGGTTACCTCAGAATTGCCTTCTTCAACCTGAGGTTCAATCCGAGTGATAACAGTTGGGTCATCGAATTATCTTATGACACCTTTCATAACTGAAAAACATAACTTCTAACATAAAACTGACAGTTATACCTTAAAGAAAACATATCCTAATAGGACTCTAACTCCTATTTATTACATAGTTTTTCCTTATTTGTGAAATAGTTACATGATGGTTACAAAATAAGCATCACATGCTCGAAAGACACATGATAGAGTTTGTTGATCATTTCAGCCCCCATTGAATCTTTGACAAGCAATCCCTTCTTGTTGGGCCTGAAAAATCCATTATCCGCCTATCGTCACTTTCTCCCAGCCTCAAAATTGCATAAAAGGGCCGAAAAAACCAACTTTCAAAAATGTATTAGGCCTTAGCCCCTTTCGGCCAAGCCCCTGCGCCCTTTTCCTTCCACATGACCCAGCCCCGATACCAGGAGCTAGTCCAATGGGTGCTTATCAAATATACATATCGGGTGCATCTTAGACTGTCGATCTACGCAGATCCAACGGCCTTTGCAACCACATCATGCACGCGGTCCCCATCTCATTTACCCGTCTGATCGTATCTCAACCGTCCGATCATCCACCGATCAATGACTCACAATACTCCTGCCCCGGTGGACCCCGCACTGTGCACTGTTCAAAACCCATTGGTTTTCATCGCACCGCCTTTCGGAGGCGAGCAGTATTCCTCAAATCGGAGTGATTCCATACATCGCTCGCCGCACGTCTTCGCGTACGGCTCCAAAACCGCCCTCCATCGCGCATTATTGTTCGATCAAAGTCACGGCACGATATTCATGATAGTCGTCCGATCTGGAGTTATTCATCCAACGGTCGTCGCACTCCGAAGCTACACGAGTGTTAGTCCATGTCAACAGTGCCCCTGGCCCACCGTCTCATTGCCCTCTGATGCGTTTTCAACCGTCGATCTCGTTTTGAGATCGAACGGTCTGGATCGTCTGCATACCCTGCCATTGACTCGGTCCTCCTCCACGTCATCATCCCACGTGTTCATCACATTTTTCCTCCGCCATTTATATATTCCATTCATATGTTATATTTTAATGTTTTGCATTATAACTTTTCCCAGCCCGTCCACCATAGTTCCACTACATTTTTCGTCATCACCTTTCGTTCTTCCACCATTTCTTCATGCCGCGTTGCTACACAGTCATCCCCACTGCATCTCCATCTCCACGCATGGTTTTTCTTAACAATTTTGCGGGTTTTGCAGGGTTTCAGCAACAAAAGACTATTGTGATTTACAGTCTTGATTTCAGTAGTAGAGGACACATCAAAGGACCATTTCCGGGAGCTGAAATGATGAAGAGAAGCTAGGGAAGGCAAATCAATAGGACTTCCATTAAAGAAGCGGGGTTAAAATCTGCCAAACCCTGCAGGGACATTCAAGGCACCGATTTCACAGATGAAGATATTAATGGAGCAGCAAAAAAATATCAGTGGATGATTGAAGAATTCAATGCTCAGCATTGAATATTTTCAGCCGTGACTTAGGTTTTAGAAGGCAGAGGGTACAATGCACCAGAAACAATACCCTTCAGGTTTCATTTCAGCACCATTCTCTTTCAGGAAAGGACAGAATGTTTATGTGATTTCTCTGCCTTGCCGTGGTCCTGGAGAGATTTCTACCCAGTGAATTTATTTTAGCTAGCAGGCTACAGAGTACAAACAACATTTCAAAGTCATCAGCAGTATGGGCATGCACGTCTCTGCCATTTTGTTTTAATGATACAATTAAATTTTCATCACCTACTCCCTTTTTTCGAGCTTTCTGGTTCTCCTATAAAGCTCCAAAAGAACAAATAATTTGGGGTTCCAGATTTTATCAGAAAATTATGCAGTGAACGCTGTTTGTATACATTTTGTAAAACTCTTGTATAAAGGCTCAGAGCCCATAGGGTCTCAGTGAGGAGGAGTCCCGTCTGTTAAAGAGGATTCTGGTCTTTGGTATTTCACAGTCTGTAACTTTCTCTTGTGTTATTTAAATAGATCATTTCACTTCATCCATTCTCTTGTATCATGTTTTGGAATGCGAGTGGCTCACTGATTTGTGGTATGGATTTATCCTAGTTGATACCCATGCTTCGATTAGTCAAGCGCTTTAAATATGGCTCATGCATGATATTATGTTCCACTATTCATCTAAACCGTATTTCTGCTATATTAGTTGCTTTGGGAGGGTGTTTTTAAAATGCTATTTTCATGTATGGATTCTTAGATTGGTAAGCCTATGCATGGTGGTATTATGTATCTGGATATCAGCTCAATGTTAACTAATATCTCCTCTACATTTCATTCACTACATACACCTTCTAATAACTTATTTCTGTGAGGTATTTCTGAATCGGCCCTCTTTGCAGTAAATTGTCTCTGAATTGTCTGTTGCTTTTATATTAGATTTATGCACTTTGCCTCTGCATTATCCCTTCCTCTGTTTCAGTTTCTAAAGGTCTTGGTCCCATTCAGATTAAATTTCCTTGTTTTACAAGAGATAGCATGAGAGTTGGTTATTTATAACTCCATCTGTTATACTAGATGCTCCTTGCTATATAAGATGTCCTAGGCACTGGTCTATCACAACTCTAGGCTGTCTCTAGGAATGACAACATCTTTCTAGCGCCGTTGCTGGGGAACGAAGTTGAAAATTTTTAAAATCCCTGGGCCTCGACAAAATCTAATTCACTCTTTAAGTAGGTGAATATGGAGAGTTGAGAGTTGTAGATCACTCACCTTGGCGACTCCACATTTGTTCGTTTGATAAATCTATTTGCAGTCCTGGCTCCTCGTAAGCCACACCTGAGGTCAGATACGTCTAAGCCAAAGACACCTTCAGTGTCTGACCCTGAAAATATCATACATAGAAGAAATTGGAGGGAAAGAAAATCAGTCCATTCTGAGATTCCCGAATTCTCTCAAGAAGACTTTTCGTCCTCCTCCTCCTCTTACTCATCAAACTGTTGCACTACCTCCACCCCCTCCAATGGAAAATGTTCCAAGCTTCTTGCTAAATAAATATGCTCCTCTGGCATTACCCCAAGTGTTGAATGATATGCCCCAAGATTATCTTAAGATCTTGCCCAGATTCAATGGGGAAAATGAGATTGATGCTCAAAAACATCTTGAGACTTTCTGCTCTTTTGCAGAGAACTTTAATGTTGAAAATTTAGATGTGGTCTTAAGGCTGTTTGTGCAATCTCTAGATGGTGAAGCCAGAAAATGGTTTAAGACATTGGGAAACCGTTCCATAACCACTTGGGATGATATGGAAAATAATTTTCTCAGGAAATGGGGGGAAAAGAAATATCATGGACAGTGTCTTACTGAATTCAATACGCTTAAGAAAAGACATAATGAAGGAGTGTCAGAATTTATCAAGAGATTTAATAAATTGTATTTGAGCCTTCCTGCTGACATGAAACCTCATCAAACTGCTGCTAAAGTTGTTTTTATAGCAGCCTTTGACTCAGAATTTGGTTTCTCTCTCAGAGAAAGAAATCCTACTACTCTAGATGATGCTCAGGTAGATGCACTAGAGTTGGAAGCAAACTTCACCTCCACTGGTAAATCAAAAGGAATATCTGAACAAGATACCAGAAGAAGGGGCAAAGAAGAGGTATCTACCTCTAATCAGGACAGATACACAGATAGAACGGAATAAATGACCAAATTTATTAAAAAGGTGGTCAAGCTTGAATTGGAGGCCAAGAATTCAGCTTTCAAGAATTTCCACAATGCTTCAAACAGAGGTTATAATCCTCAGTATAGGAAACCACCCCTGCAAATATTTCCAAGGGAAGCAAAGGAGCAACAGGATCAAGTACCACACCCATTGTACCTGGAAGGTCCAGTAGATGATTCTACTGAAGATACTGCCTATGGACTAGAGGATGCAAATCTTGCCTTTTCAAATAGTGATGGAGAAGAATTCCCTTTGCATGGAAATGATGGAGCTGAGTGCTCATTGCAAGAAGAAGAAAAGACCAGAGACACAGAAGAAGAAGAAATTGATCATTATTGTAAAAAATTTGTTGATTTCATGCAAGCACATTTCAATAGAAGATATGATCTCAGATCCTCTAGGAAAAGGACTCGTACTCAAGATCAAGAAGAAGAGCTACCCCAGAAGGAAGCACCTGCTCACCAGGAGTCTACAATGCAGAAAGTCACAGACAAAGGTAAGGGCCCTCTAAACAAACCTTTGCAGTCTAATGATCAATTTCCTTCCTCTTCAAAAGTAGTCATTCCTCCTAATACCAAGTCTGTGGCAAAAGAAGTTAAACCCTCAGCTGAAAATAAAGAGTCAAAAGAGGTTGTAATAGAGAAGTCCCCCCCTATTTTCAGTTTGCAAAAGGAACTTGAAAAAGTCAAAATCTCAGTGCCCTTGACTGATTTGTTGAAACAACCTGCATATCAATCCCAAGTCACCTCATTCATGCTTCCTCCAGAAGCAACGCTCACTCCAGATAGCCTCAACCTTCAAGAAGAAAGACCCATGGTTGTCTTTGGTCCACATGTTGAGGAATTAGATGCTTCTACTCCTCCCTTTTATGTGTCCCTAGTGATTCATGACCTGCTATTACATAATTGTCTGTTAGATTCTGGAGCTTCCCATAATCTAATACCTTTGTCAGTCATGGAACAACTAGGATTACAAATCACCCGACCATACAAGGACCTCTATTCATTTGACTCCAAAAGAGTTAAATGCTTGGGGATGATCAAGGATTTGGTGGTCAATTTGGCCCAAATCCCAGCAAAAAGTGTGGTAATGGACATCGTGGTGGCTGACATCCCAGCTCGTTTTGGTATGTTGTTGTCAAGGTCCTGGGGAACAAAAATTGGTGGATCACTCAATATGGATTTAACATATGCCACTATCCCAGTTTTTGGTGGCCAAGAGAGGAGGTTGTACAGGGAGACTAGATTTGTCAAGATGGTGACTAAGGCTGACAACTCTGTAAATTCACCAGTCTACAGTAAAGAACGAGATTTCTCATGTTTGATGCTGGAAGAAGACCAAGATTTTTCTCATGAACCATCCTTCTGTCAGATCAAGACTGAGCATCCCTCAGAGAGCCATCAAGCAGAAATCTGGACACTTCATTTTGATGGAGCAAATTCAAGAGAAGGTAATGGAGCTGGAATACTATTGATTTCTCCTACAGGAAGATGGGTCCCTTTGTCCTTCAAACTGGAATACGAAGCTACTAACAATGTGGCTGAATATGAAGCACTTATGTTAGGATTGCAGACAGCCAGGAACATGAACATACAAAGTTTAAAAGTTCTGGGAGATTCAGAACTGGTGGTAAAACAAGTCAGGAATCAGTGTCAGACCAAACACCCTCAGCTAAGGGCTTATAGGAATGAAGTTTGGGACATGGTAGAAAATTTTTTCTCGGCATTTAATATCCAGTTCATGCCTCGAGAACAGAATAGGATGGTTGATTCCCTTGCTGTGGCTGCTAGTACATTTCGACCACCTCAGAACCCTCTTTTAAGATATGAAGTTGAGGTGCGTTATCAACCATCAATCCCAGATAACATCAAGCACTGGTTGAGTCTGAAGATACTTCAGAAATAAATTAGGAGAAGAAAGTGGCAGGTAATAAGGTGTTGCAGTTAAAGGGAAACATAATACCTAGAGGGCTGGTGCCTCTAGAAAGACTATTTGAAAATAATGGTGTCCCACTGCAGCCAGGAAAAGTGGTAGAAGAGAATCAAGTAGAAGACCTGAATTTGGGTATTGAGGTTGATCCCAAGATCGTAAAATTGTCCAAAAATATCCCAGAAGAATATAAAAGGCTATATCAGAAATTATTTTAATCTTACAGAGATGTGTTTGCATGGTCCTATCGGGACTTGAAAACCTTTGATATCGGTATAATGCAACACAAAATTCCACTAAAGGGAGATGTAAAGCCTCATAAGAAGAAGCTCAGACAAATAAATCCCCTGCTGCTTCCCTCTATTGAGAAGGAAATCAAGAAGCTGCTAAAGGCCAAAATAATTGTACCATTGAGGTACTCTGAATGGGTGGTGAACCTAGTCCCTGTACGAGAGAATAATGGAGAAATAAGGCTATGTGTGGATTTCAGAAATTTAAACAGAGCATCCTTAAAGGATAATTACCCACTGCCTAAGATGGATCATATCCTGCAGAAAGTGGTCGGAGCTTCTAGGATGTCAATGATGGATGGATTCGCCGGTTATAACCAGGTGCCTGTACTTCCAGAAGATCAAAAGAAGACAGCTTTCACCACACCATGGGGTACATTTATGTATGCCAGGATTCCTTTTGGATTGATTAATGCAGAGGCCACTTTTCAGAGGGCCATGGACATTGCTTTCGTTGGGGAGCAATGTTAGAAAATTAAATATTACAAAGCAATGCAACACATAAAATATGCGGAAAATACAAGCACACAAAAAACACATAAAACTAGAGAGACACAGATATACGTGGTTCACCCAGTTTGGGCTACGTCCACCCCGAACAGCCAGTACTTCCTTCATATTATCCAGCAAAATGAAAAATACAAAACCTACAGCAGATCAGCTGTAATATCCTTTGTTCTTTCTCACAGTCTCACTCTCTGTTTCTCGCTCCGAGAATACACATAAAATACACAGCCGCAATACAATGCCCTCATAAAAGCGAGGGGTTTCCTTCTAGGGAAAAAAACCCTAATCTAAACATAACTTCTACCATCAGATCATTTTCCTAATGAACGGCCCAGATTGACTATAAATTACTATACTTTTACAAGGCAATTTTACATCTGTTTTTAGCTTCAAGGGCGCTGCCCCCGAAAACCCCCGCCAGGGGAGGGCTCCGAAAAGCGCTGCCACCCCCCCTGGACCCCCCACGGCAGTGATTAATTACGGGCGGCGTTGCCGCCCCTTTTAATGTACAGGGGTCCAATGCTGTGATACAAAGTAAACAAGATAATCAGGCTCCACACCCAACAATCTCCCACTTGGAGACTGATTGTAGCAACTCCACCGCTGCTTCATTTGCTGGACAATGACTCCTCTTTGGACCTGGCTATTTCTCATCTTCATCGTCATCCTTGAAGACCAATTGAAACTAAGCATGTTCTCAGTTTCTCCCTCGTTACAACTTTTGTTAGCATATCTGCAGGATTCTGGCTAGTGTGTATCTTTTCCAGCTTCAACTCTCCATATTCTAATACTAACCGTATGAAATGGTACTTGAGATGTATGTGTTTAGTCTTGGAATGAAATGTTGAGTTCTTTGCAAGATGAATATCACTTTGGCTATCACTGTATAGTGTTCCCATATCATGCATCTTACCCAATTCATCCATAAACCTTTGTAACCAAATCATTTCTTTACTAGCCTCTGTAGCAGCAACATACTCGGCTTCTGTCGTTGAAAGTGCAACAACACTTTGCATTTTTAAAACCCAACTAACAGCTGTTCCACCTACAGTAAATACATATCCTGTAGTGCTTCTCCTGTTATCTTTGTCACCTACCATATCTGCATCAACATATCCCTGTAGAGCAATGTTTGAACCACCAAAGCATAATGCTTGATTTGTGGTACCTCTCAAATATCTAAGAATCCATTTTACTGCCATCCAATGTTCTTTTCCTGGATTGTTCATATACCTGCTTACAACTCCCACTGCATGTGCAATATCAGGCCTTGTGCAGACCATTGCATACATTAAACTTCCAACTGCTGATGCATATGGAACTTTAGACATATAATCCATGTCTTCTTGGGTCTTTGGGCACATCTCCTTACTAAGTTTGAAATGGCTAGCAAAAGGTGTACTAACTGGTTTTTCATTCTACATATTAAATCTTTTCAACACCTTTTCTATGTACTCATTCTGAGACAGTGTTAATTTGTGATTTTTCCTGTCTCTAGTTATCCTCATACCAAGGATTTGCTTTGCAGCTCCCAAATCCTTCATTGCAAATGAATTTGCCAATTTTCTTTTGAGCACATTTATTTCCTGCATGTTAGACCCTGCAACAAGCATGTCATCTACATACAATAACAATATAATATATCTGCCATCATTTTTCCTTTTTAGATAAACACAATGATCAGAGTGACATCTAGTATAACCTTGTTCGGACATAAACTTGTCAAATTTTAGATACCACTGCCTTGGAGCCTGTTTTAAGCCATACAAGCTCTTCTTTAACCTGCACACCAATTTTTCTTTCCCTTTTACCTCATATCCTTCAGGTTGCTGCATGTATATCTCTTCCTCCAAATCTCCATGGAGAAATGTTGTCTTTACATCTAACCGTTCAAGATGTAAATCTTCTGCTGCTACAAGACTTAAGATAGTTCTGATTGAATTCATCTTAACAACAGGAGAAAATATTTCATCAAAATCAATACCTTTCTTTTGTGCAAACCCCTTCACCACAAGTCTAGCTTTATACCTCTGTTTTCCTCCATCTTCTTCCTTCAGCCTGTAAACCCATTTATTCTGCAATGTAGTTTTACCTGCAGGCAACTTGACTAAGTCCCAAGTCTGGTTATGCATTAAGGAGTCCATCTCTTCTTCCATGGCTAGCTCCCACTTCTTCCTACTTTCAACTTGCATTGCTTTTTCATAACATTCAGGTTCATTAGAATCAGTCAGCAATAAATAATATAATGAAGGAGAGTATCGTTCAGGGGGTATACTTATCCTGGTAGATCTTCTAACATCACTTTCAGGTGTTTGAGGTGCCTGTTGCTGTTGTGGTGGTTGCTGCTACTGTGGTTGTTGATTATTATTATTTTCAGGCACCTTTACTTTTTCAGATATCTCATCAAGAACCATGTATTCCTTGCTTTCTTTTTCATGTTTCTTTTCCTGCAGCTGATTCTTATACAAGACCTTTTCATTGAATATTACGTCTCTGCTCCTAATGATTTTGTGATTTTCATAATCATATAAGCGATAACCAAAATCATTAGCACCATATCCAATAAAGGTACATTTCTTTGATTTTGCATCAAGCTTTGTTCTATTTTCTTTATTAATATGGACAAAGGCCTCACAACCAAAAGGCTTTAAAAAAGAGTAGTTTACCTTTTTACCTGTCCATGCTTCCTCTCGAATACCACCATCCAAGGAACTTGAAGGCCCTCTGTTTATTAGATAAACAGCAGTATCTACAGCATCTGCCCAAAATTGTAAAGGCAATCCTGCATGCAATCTCATGCACCTTGCACGCTCCATGATTGTTCTGTTCATCCTTTCTGACACACCATTTTCTTGTGGTTTTCTTGGAACTGTCTTCTCTCTACGAATTCCATGCTCTGAACAGTACCTATCAAACTCTTTGCTGCAATATTCACCTCCATTGTCTGATCTGAGATGCTTCAACTTCTTTCCTGTCTCAATCTCAACCAAAGCTTTCCATTTCTTGAAAGTATCAAATACATCAGATTTATTCTGAATACAATAAATCCATGTTTTTCTAGTTGCATCATCAATAAAAGCAACATAATAACGAGAGCCACCGAGAGATGATACCTGAGCAGGTCCCCATACATTTGTATGCACAAGCTCCAATTTTTCTCTCTTCTTTTCTTTCCCAACTCTGAGAAATCTGACTCTCTTCTGTTTTCCATAAATGCAATTCTCACAGAAATCCAAATCAACATTCTTCAAACCTGGCAGCAAATTTCTTGAGTGAATAATTTTCATCCCCTTCTCACTCATGTGTCCGAGCCTATGATGCCATAATGCTGCATCTGCTCCTTTGGAAGTTAAAGCATTAACAGAGTTAGAAATACCATTGCATAAATACAATGTACCAACCTTTTTGCCTTTTGCTATTACCAGAGCTCCTTTGGTGACCTTCCAGGTTTTATCTGTGAAAGTTGTCACACAACCTTCACCACCTAACTGCCTTGTTGAAATTAGATTTTTCTTCAGATCTGGAACATGCCTTACCTCCTTTAGTAGCCATTGGGTTCCATTCTGTTGTTTTACAAGAACTTTACCCATTCCAACAATTTTACAGGGTTTATCATCACCCAAACGAACTTGTCCAAAATCTCCTTGAACATAGTCTTGAAAATATTTCTTATCAGGTGTGGCATGGAATGAAGCCCCTGAATCTACAACCCAAGAATCAATAACATTTTCGAAAGAAAGAATCAAAGCATCTTGTAACACATCACCTGTCACATTTGCTTCATGATTGTTTTCTTGCTGTGTGTCTCCTTCTTTTTCCTTCCGAGATCTACAGTATTTCTTTGGGTGTCCTTTCTTTCCGCAATTCCAGCACACTATCCCCGATCTGGACTTGGATCTGCCTTTCCTTGATTTACTCCGATATCCCGAGCTCTTTCCTCTTTCCATTCTTCTTCCCCTAGACTCTGCACTCAAAGCATTACCTGATGTCTCACCAGAGCTTTTCCGTCGCATTTCCTCGCTAAGGATAGCACCAACAACATCATCAAACTTTAAAGTACTAGATCCAGAGACAGAGTTACTAATGGCCATTACTAAACCATTCCAAATTTCTGGCAATGAGCACAAGAATAACAGAGCTCTAACTTCATCATCAAAGTTTACCCCTACAGAACTTAACTGACTGGTAACTGTATTAAATTCATTTAAATGGTCTGCAACATATCCACCTTCCGACATCTTCATATTAAATATTCGTTTCATAAGAAATACCTTGCTTGAGTTCAAGGGTTTTTCATATAGTTTCGCCAACTTCTGCATCAAACCCTCTGTTGTTGTTTCCTTCGAAATATTGAAGGCGACTAACGCCGCAAGACACAACCATACTGTTCCGAGTGCCTTTCTATCGAGAATGTTCCATTCCGCGTCTGTCATGGTCGTCGGCTTCTTTTTTTTTCCGCTCAATGGTAGGTACAGATCTTTCTGATACAGATAAGCTTCCATCTGCATCTTCCACAACGGAAAGTTTTGGCCGTTAAATTTCTCGACCCTAAACTTACCATATTCTGTCATTGCTCCCACTCGAACCAGGAACCCTTCTTTCCTGCGAGTTTATCAGCCAAATAGACCTTCGGCTCTGATACTAGTTGTTAGAAAAATAAATATTACAGAGCAATGCAACACATAAAATATGCGGAAAATACAAGCATACAAAAAATAAATAAAACTAGAGAGACACAGATATACGTGGTTCACCCAGTTTGGGCTACGTCCACCCCGAACAGCCAATCCTTCCTTTCTATTATCCAGCAAAATGAAAAAAACAAAACCTACAGCAGATCAACTGTAATATCCTCTATTCTTTCTCACAGTCTCCCTCTCTGTTTCTCGCTCCGATAATACACATACAATACACAGCTGCAATGCAATGCCCTCATACAAGCGAGGGGTTTCCTTCTAGGGCAAAAAATCCTAATCTAAACATAACTTCTACCGTCAAATCATTTGCCTAATGAACGGCCCAGATTGACTAGAAATTACTATACTTTTACAAGGCAATTTTACATTTGTTTTTAGCTTCGGGGGAACTGCCCCTGAAAACCCCCGCCAAGGGGGGGCTCCGAAAAGCGCTGTCGCCCCCCCCTGGACCCCCCACGGCAGCGATTAATTACGGGCGGCGTTGCCGCCCCTTTTAATGTACATGGGTCCAATGTTGTGATACAAAGTAAACAAGATAATTAGGCTCCACACCCAACAGGCAAGACAAATTCTTGGTATTTTACCTCGATGATATCACTGTATTTTCCAAAAATGATACTGAGCACATTGAGCATCTGCGTAGAACCTTTGAGAAATGCAGAAGGTATGGTCTCTCTCTAAATCCTCAAAAGTCTTTATTTGCTTTAGAAGAGGGTAAACTTTTGGGACACATTGTAACAAAAGACGGGGTGAAGATAGATCCTAAGAGGGTAGAGGTTATCAATGGTATTGCTTTCCCTAGAAATAAGAAAGAGGTACAAGTATTCCTAGGGCGCATCAATTTCCTGAGAAGGTTTATCCCTAACTATGCTGAAATAGTTAGACACATAACGGACATGCTGAAGAAAGATAATGAAGTTAAATGGTCCCAGGAATCACGAGAGGCATTTACCAGGATAAAAAATGCTTTTGCAGAAGCCCCTGTGTTAGCTGGACCAGATTATGCTAAACCTTTCATGATATTTTCTTTTGCATCACCTCATACCATAGCAGGAGTTTTATTGCAGAAAAATGAGGAGGGGTATGAGCAGCCCATAGCTTTCTTCAATCAAGTGCTCCGTGATGCAGAATTAAAGTAAAACATATTAGAAAAGAAAGCATACGCCCTACTGAGATCCCTCAAAGCTTTCCGTATGTATATTTTGCAGTCTCACATCACTGTGTTTGTGCCTGCAGCTGCTGTGAAAGATATTCTTATCCAGGGGGATAGTGAAGGAAAAAGGGGGAAGTGGATTGCTGAAATACAGGAGTATGACTTAGACATCCGCCCTACTAAGTTGATCAAAGGACAGGGGCTTGCCAAAATGTTATCTGAATCAAACTATCAGGCCCTGGGTATAAATTTTTCCACAATAGCAAATGAGGAATCTAAAGAGAAAGAAGAACGACAGGGAATTGGGGTAGCTACTCCGGGAACACACATAAAGTACCTCACCAGTCCGTGGTACAAAGAGATAGTAGAATATCTACTCACACTCAGCTGCCCTCCAAGCTGTGATAAAGCTAAATACAGAACACTAAGATTGAAATCACATAAATATATAGTCGCCAATGGCCGGCTATACTGGCAAGATCCCTCAGGTATCCTACTTCTATGTCTCACAGAGGATGAGGTAGGAATTATTGCAGCCGAATTTCATGAAGGGATCTGTGGGGGTCACTACAGCTAGAGGGCCACTGCTCATAAAATCCTAAAGGTTGGTTTCTATTAGCCCAAGCTTTTTGGAGATGTTTTTGCCCAGGTTAGAGCATGTGAGAAATGTCATAAATTTGTTGAAAGGCAGAAGTTAGCACCTCTGCCTATGATTCCTGTGCACGTGGATGAACCATTCCGACAATGGGGAATCGATTTTATAGGTGAAATACACCCTCCATCAAGTGGTCAGCATAAATGGATTTTAACTGCCATTGATTATTTCAAAAAATGGGTGGAAGCCATACCTGCAAGGAATGCTACCGATGTTGTGATAATAAAATTCATGGAAGAAAACATCATATCCAGGTCTGGCTGCCCTGCCAGAATAGTGACCGATAATGCACAGGCCTTCAAGTCTACAAAGTTTGGAAGCTTCTGTCAGCAGTATAACATTACACTAAGTCACTCTACAGCCTATTATCCACAGGGAAATGGCTTGGCAGAGTCTTCCAATAAAACCCTGGTGAGAGCATTGAAGAAGGTTATAAATGAAAACCAAAAAAATTGGGATTCCCAGTTAAAATTTGCTCTGTGGGCCAATAGAATTACCAGCAAGAGAGCAACTGGAAAATCCCCATATGAATTGGTATATGGGAGGGCAGTAGTATTTCCTATTCAATTGGCCCTACCAGTGGCCCGATTCATGCAGGAGAGTCAAGAAGAACCTGATGATATGATCAGGAGAATAAACCAGCTGGTGGAATTGGAAGAAACACGCAATCAGGTAAACCAAAGGCTGATGGAATATCAGGAGAAGATGAAATACCTTTTTGATTAGCATGCTAAGGACCGGAATCTGCAAATTGGTGATTTGGTGCTCAAATGGGATATCCGGAGGGCTGAAAAAGGAAAACATGGCAAATTCGATCCACTTTGGTTCGGTCCCTTCAAAATTGTGGAACAGGGAGGTAATAACACTTTCAAGCTGGAGAATTTACAGGGTGACTCACTTGACACCCCTGTGAATGGTCAGTTTCTTAAGCCCTACTTACAGTTCTGATTCAGGTAAAGGAAGCCTGATGTATTATATTGTATATTAGTTTCCTTTTTGTTTTTTTTTGAATAATGTGGGTGTCGTGATGAATCATGAAGTAAAAAGTAGAGGTGCCGAGAGGCAGATTTCACACAGAAGAGTATCTGATGGTCTGCGAAGTTCTCGACACATTCAGGGATGAACGTGTCGTTCGCAGATGGAGTCGATGTTGATCATTTCAGCCCCCATTGAATCTTTGACAAGCAATCCCTTCTTGTTGGGCCTGAAAAATCCATTATCCTCCTATCGTCACTTTCTCCCAGCCTAAAAATTGCATTAAAGGGCCGAAAAAACCCACTTTCGAAAATTTATTAGGCCTTAGCCCCTTTCGGCCAAGCCCCTGCGCCCTTTTCCTTCCACATGACCCAACCCCGAGACCAGGAGCTAGTCCAATGGGCGCTTATCAAATATACATATCGGGCGCATTTTAGACCGTCGATCTACGCAGATCCGACGGCCTTTGCAACCCCATCGCGCACGTGGTCCCCATTTCATTTGCCCATTTGATCGTATCTCAACCGTCCGATCATCCACCGATCAACGACTCACAATACTCCCGCCCCGGTGGACCCCGCGTTGTGCACTGTTCAAAACCCGCTGGTTTTCATCGCACCGCCTTTCAGAGGCGGGCAGTAGTCCTCAAATCGGAGTCATTCCATACATCGCTCGCCGCGTGTCTTTGCGTACGGCTCCAAAACCGCCCTCCATCGCGCATTATTGTTCGATCAAAGTCACGGCGTGATATTGATGATAGTCATCTGATCTAGAGGTATTCATCTAACAGTCGTCGCACTCCGAAGCTACACGAGTGTTAGTCCATGTTAACAGTGCCCCTGGCCCACCGTCTCATTGCCCTCCGATGCATTTTCAACCATCGATCTTGTTTTGAGATCGAACGGTCCAGATCGTCTGCATACCCTTCCATTGACTCAGTCCTCCTCCACGTCATCATCCCACGTGTTCATCACATTTTTCCTCTGCCATTTATATATTCCATTCATATGTTATATTTTAATGTTTTGCATTATAACTTTGCCCAGCCCGTCCACCATAGTTCCACTGCATTTTTCATCATCACCTTTCGTTCTTCCACCATTTCTTCATGCCGCATTGCTACACAGTCATCCCCACTGCATCTCCATCTCCACGCATGGTTTTTCTTAACAAGTTTGCTGGTTTTGCAGGGTTTCAGTGACAAAAGACTGTTGTGATTTGCAGTCTTGATTTCAGTAGTAGAGGACACATCAAAGGACCATTTCCGAGAGCTGAAATGATGAAGAGAAGCCAGGGAAGGAAAATCGATAAGACTTCCATTAAAGAAGCGGGGTTAAAATCTGTCAAACTCTGCAGGGACATTCAAGGCGCGGATTTCACATATGAAGATATTAATGGAGTAGCAGAAAAATATCAGTGGATGATTGAGGAATTCAACGCTCATCATTGAAGATTTTCAGCCGTGACTCAGGTTTTAGAAGGCAGAGGGTACAATGCACCAGAAACAATACCCTTCAAGTTTCATTTCAGCACCATTCTCTTTCAGGAAAGGACGGAATGTTTATGTGATTTCTCTGCCTTGCCGTGTTCCTGGAGAGATTTCTACCCAGTGCATTTATTTCAGCTAGTAGGCTATAGAGTAAAAACAGCATTTCAAAGTCATCAGCAGTATGGGCATGCACGTCTCCGCCATTTTGTTTTAATGATACAATTAAATGTTCATCACCTACTCCCTTTTTTCGAGCTTTCTGGTTCTCCTATAAAGCTCCAAAAGAACAGATAATTTTAGGTTCCAGATTTTATCAGAAAATTATGCAGTGAAGGCTGTTTGTATGCATTTTGTAAAACTCTTGTATAAAGGCTCAGAGCCCGTAGGGTCTCAGTGAGGAGGAGTCCCATCTGTTAAAGAGGATTCCGGTCTTTGGTATTTCACAGTCTGTAACTTTCTCTTATGTGTTATTTAAATATATCATTTCACTTCATCCATTCTCTTGTATCATGTTTTGGAATGTGAGTGGCTCACTAATCTGTGGTATGGATTTATCCTAGTTGATACCCATGCTCCGATTAGTCAAGCGCTTTAAATATGGCTCATGCATGATATTTTGTTCCACTATTCATCTAAACCGTATTTCTGCTATATTAGTTGCTTTGGGAGGGTGTTTTTAAAACGCTATTGTCATGTATGGATTCTTAGATTGGTAAGCCTATGCATGGTGGTATTGTGTATCTGGATATCAGCTCAATGTTAACTAATATCTCCTCTACATTTCATTCACTACATACACCTTCTGATAACTTATTTCTGTGAGGTATTTCTGAATCGGCCCTCTTTGCAGTAAACTGTCTCTGAATTGTCTGTTGCTTTTATATTAGATTTATGCACTTTGCCTCTGCAATATCCCATCCTCAGTTTCAGTTTCTGAAGGTCTTGGTCCCATTCAGATTAACTTTCCTTGTTTTACAAGAGATAGCATGAGAGCTGGTTATTGATAACTCCATCTGTTATACTAGATGCTACTTGCTATATAAGATGTCCTAGGCACTGGTCTATCACAACTCTAGGCTGTCTCTAGGAACAATAACAGAGTTCATTACCACTTTACATATTTAAAACCCTCCTAGACTTGTGGAGCATAACCCTACTTTTTAGGAATGCATGACCCTTATCTTCAAAGTTGCTTTGGCTGATGACTTGTCTTCAAAACACATCCTTCGAGTCATAAGCATTTGATGATAAGCTCCCTTGAAATGTTGGAGGACTCCAGCTGTCCAAAATTGCCTTTAAGATGCTCAAAAACCTTCAATAATTGCTCGCTACGAAAACAGGACAGTTTCTTATCCAGTTTTGGTAGCGTTGGAAAAGTAGCTTTTGCACCCATTTGCTTCGCTCCTTTGATGTTCCAAGATGTTAATCAAGTCATGACACATCACCATCATGAATCACCCTCCTTGAAAACTACAAAAACTGAATTAAAAAGAAAAAAGGCTACTACAGGTTTTTTCGTAGCATATTCATGGCTTTAAGCCTTAGGAATGCTACGAAACTGTGTAAAAACCCAAAAAATTTCCTCCTTCAAAACAGCCTTAAAAAATTGATCTCCTGCTGCAAAAATTTTATTTTCTGCATGTTACAAACTTTATAAGACATATATCATCTCAACTTATCACTCTTGTGGTGTTTCCTGCTCATTATCAATCAGTTGAGAAATGGGCTCCTCAACCACAATCATCTTCAAACATTTCTTTTCCAGCTCTTCATGAGTCAGTTCTAATTACTCTTGAAGATCTTTCACTTGGTCCTTCAATTTCCCATTCTTAGATTGCAAGTGCAGGTTTACCTTTTTTATGTGCTTAACCTCTCTTCTTAGTGGTTGAGTCCACTTTATTAGTTTTTATGTTTTGTCCAAGGTCTTTGAGAAACTTGTGACCTGATCTTCCCAAATTCTTCTCATTTGTTCAAACTGTACTCTTTCATCTCTATGCTTCTTTTCCTCTTTCCCCAAGATTGATATCTCTTCACCTGCCTCTTTCAACTGCTCCCTAAGGGTTTTAACTTCTAATTTTTCAGTGATTTTCTCTTTTCCCTTCTTTTGTTTAATGACTAGATCTTCTTTTGCAGGTGAGGAGAGGTCTATGATGCTTGGTGGTGGCTGAGTAGTTTCACTAACCTTTTGAATATCTTTATTGCTTTCCATGACCTTTATGGCATGCCTGGTCATTGGTTTTCTAGGTTGAAACATGAATCTAGCATCATCACCTGAAAACTCCAATTTTTTAGTTGTTTGTCCTATCTTAAGCTTCCTTCCTCCCTCATATATGTCTTCAGCTTGGAAAATGGGATTTTCTTCAACATAAATGGCATGCAAGATGTCCTCTAAGTTACCCTCAACCATTGTTTGGCTCCTAGTAACTCTCTTGCTGCCCTGTTTGCTAACTGTTGGCTTCTGTTTTGTAGGTGTAACTTTGGGTGTGTCAATCTTCTGCAAAGGCTCTGTCTCCATGCTCACTGGTTCTAACTGCTCTACCACTGTAGGTGATGAAGTATCTCTAGGTTTGGGAACTCTTTTAGGAGTCACAGCATCTACTTCAAAACCACTCAGGAACAGAAAGGATGTCCAATCTCTGTCTAATCTCTTTAACTCCTCTAACACCAACAACTTAATCAAACCATGGTGAAAGAGAGAAGTTTCATTTCCTTATTTTTTTAACTTGGACCTTATCTGACATTTTAGATAGACTTCTATATAAGTAAAAGGGAAATTCAAGAGACCTCTTACCCATAAAATGCAGCAAAAGCCTAAGGTGGTAGGATTAAACCATGTGAAACCTTCCTTCACAGGTGAAGTACTTCTAAATGATCATCAGCAGCTTTGAGTAGTTTTCCTTCATGTAGCTCCTTGGGATAACATTTGTGAGATCAATTTCACTATGCTATGGCTTGATGAATTATTTCCAGTCCTGCATGATGAATTTGATGCCTTTAAACCAGTGTTCCCCTCATCTAGGGATTCATGTTGTTGTTGCAATGTTGTCTGGTGTTACTGTGAGATTTAGCATTCCCACCTTTGATGTTGTTCCACTGAAACTATTAGCAAACTCTTTAGAAACCTGTAGATGACAACCCTGCGCCCTTTGGCAGAATTGCAAACAACCTGTTCTTCTGAATACCTCCATGGCAGTTGGATATTTGTTGAGAAAAATCATGTCCATGGGCTCATACCTGTGGCAGTGATCACCTTTTTTGGTCTTCTTCCTTTCAGCCATGGTGACTTTATATCTTCCCAGACTCGCTTGATTAATGACACCTACAACCTTTGAAAGTGCCAGCAACCTGCTTGGCTTGTTGAAGCAGCTCTCTGAAACTCAATAACATGCAAAGATGAAGAGAAGAATGACAAAAAGACTCAATTGGGTAATTTTTTATGGTTTCAATGGCAACTCATGCCTAAATCATGACACATGCATGTTAAAAACGGTAATGATGACCTCATACATGACCTTTGTACCTTGAATTAGCCCTAATTGACTCAAATAACATCCCCCCTAACTCCTACAATGATGAAGTGACACTTCACCTCAGGTTTGACAAGACAGACAGGAAAATTGTTTTTCGTAGCGTAGCTAGTTCATTTTCAGACAATTTTGCTACGAAACTATTAGGCAGTTTCATAGCGAAAACTGTTATTTCACAGTGTAAAACTCTACGAAAAGAGGTAAAAGTGGCTTAAGTGTCCTTTTTGAAATTAAATGCTTGGGAAATGAAATCTGACACCTAATGATGATTGATGGGACATGACATGACCTAAATGGAGGTGGGTTTGAACCTTAGGATAGGTTAAACATGTAAAAATTGAAATTTTCCTATACCAACTTGAAAGGATGTAAGGAAACCTTTGACAAGTGAACTATATAACCATGTCAAATAATGTTTCACATTTTTTCGAGTGATAACAAAAACCATAACATGAAGTATTGAGATTGGGAATTTTTTGAGTTTTTTCCTCATTTTGTTCGCTAGGAGAAGATAAATTTTGGATTCCAAAAGTTCCTAGTGGGGAGGTATGATCCACAGGTCAATATTTTTCTCAAAAATGAAAGTGCCCAGAATATTTCGAAACTAGCTTCAAGTCATAGTGTTCGTCGTTCTCATTCCAACAACACTTGAATCGCCTCAATCTAATGTCGTATCACAAATTTATAATGTTCTGAATTTTTTGGTCGACAAAAAAAAAATTGCTGGTAGGCTAACTCGGAAGTTCTTTTTGTTGATGTCATGATGATGTTAGCATTCCAACTAGGCATATGGTTGACCAACCAGAACTCGCCACGTGTAGGGTTCATACAAGTGCAAGGTGTCATGATTTGATTGGTTGAAGTTTTGTTTGGTGGCCCAATGGGAGGCTGCCACATGGCCCAATCGGAGGTCGCCATGTGGCACCTCCACACTAGCTAAAAAACTTTTAAGGGTCAGATAGCCTCAAAAGGGATCAAACTAGTGACTTAACGCAACAAACTCCAACACTCTACTAACTCTCCAACATGGTGTTTCTTAACCTATGCTGGTTTCGCTTCTATTTAAAGTTTAACTATGGCACAGTTGGGGGGAGGGGTCGTGTGGTGAGCCCCAACCCCCGGTCATATTACCGCCATAGAACCATGGTGAAGTTGCAATAGAGCACCGATGAGAGCTTAAGGATTGGCCCTCGGTCATGGTCATACCCTCACGAGACCACCAGAGGATGACAGAGAGGAATAGGCATTAAGCCCCTGCTCTCAATCACGACCACCAAGCATAGAACCTTGGCACAGGGTGGAAGTTCAACAGAGGGCTTGGGGACTAGCCCCACATTAGAGGAATTTTGAGGTCTAAAATGGGCCTCCTAAGAAAAATGTACAACCAAAGTAAACTTTGTAAGAACCAATAGGATTCAAGATGATGATGTCAACCATGGGGGGTTATTCACCATTTTTTAAGTAAAAGGGTAAAAATATTAAAAAATAATAAAACTACTTTTTCAACTCGTATTTTCAACTTATCTCCCAAAGTTCTTACTCAAATTTCGAGCAGGAGTACTTGTTGGATGCAAAATTTAATTCCTCATCCAAGGAGTACCCATGTTAAATACTTTTGATGGACCTTGCTTCACGAAAAATGAGAAATACATGAAAAAACGTGATTGCAATCACATTTTTCATGTATTTCTCATTTTTAATGTAGAAGGATGCATTGAAAGTATGCAACATGGGTACTCCTTGGATGAGAAATTAAATTTTGCATCCAACGAGTACTCCTGCTCGAAATTTGAGTAAACACATTGGGAGATAAGTTGAAAATATGAGTTGAAAAAGTAGTTTTTTCTTTTTTCCCTCTAAAATTTGATGATGTAATCAAATATTATTTTATTATTTCCACTATTATTTTATATTTTTCTGAGGAGGCCCATTTTAGAACTCAAAAATCCCCTAATGATCCCATGGTCACAAAACCTCCCACAAAACCAAACATAAAGGAGAGAGGCGCTTGGCGTAGGGGGCGGGTTGTAGGCCATAGCCCCGGGTCCCATTGCAGTTCATATGACCGCAGGTGGATTGGAAGAGGGCTTTGGTGGCAGGGCACGTAGTTAGCCGTGTCCACATCATCCCATGCGACCAACATCCCAATGGAGAATGAGCCTAGACAGACGGGGATGAACATTTGGCTGATCCCCTAGCCTTATGGCGCCATGTGGCCCTGGTTTTGCACCTAAGGGTTGTTAATCAGTGGTTGTCATTGATGTCAACCCAAGTAGCACCAAGGGCTAGCCCAATCTTGCATCGTAACTTTGACCTACCAAATTACTATATTCTGGGTCAAGAATAATTTTGATGGTTTCTACTTGTCAAGATGTTTCCGTTGATATATGGCACACCATGTAATTCTTCACGTTTTGAGAGATATTCATGTTTGAAGTTTGTAACCCCAGTTAGTGGGCTAAAACCCCACGGGGTTGTGGCATGGGTCATTAAAAATTCAGTAATTAATAATTTTTAAGCTCCTAAAATCCATCCCACGTTCACTTGTTGAAGACCCCCTCAACCTAAGCATTTATATAAATTGTGATCCTCATATCCTCCTCATGTAGTGATTTCGCTGCCTGAAACAGGTCATCATGGAATTTGCATTCTAACTTCTTCTCTTTTCTTTTCTTTTTGTTGAAATTTTTACAAGGCGAAGCAGAAATCCTAAGGAATCTCCTGTAAAAAATTTAGGTCAGGGTGCTTAATATTTTCGGAGATATGATCTGTGGAAGTCAGTGTTTTTGCAGGCTCCTGAACTTCATCTCAAAGAAGTGACCTTGGGAAAATCGTCATAACTCTCTCTTTGAGTATTTTATTGGAATTCTGTAAAAAGTGGCAGATAGTACCCGGACTATAGCTTTCGGTGTATCAATTTCAGAGCCAAATGAATAAACAGTGACACTTGGCACACCATACAAGTTTTCTCTACTGAAATAGTCCATAATTAGGGCATTGTGAGAGATTGGGCATATCTTTCCCTTGAATAATCCAAATTAGGTCAGCCCTATGGCGTTGGAAAGAAGACTCAGAGTAATACTATAGGGCCAAAAATCACATATTGGGGATTTGAAATAACAAAGATACACGAGATTAAAAATCGAGCTCCTAGAAGGCAAGAAAAAGCTAGATCATGTGTTGTCAAGGGTTGCAAAGGACCAAAATTTCTAGGGCAGCAAAGCAACGCAAGGTGCAGTAGAGAGTAGCATGACAAGAGAATCAATCAAGGTGCAAAACAGTAGCAATAAGTTCACCACATGAATTCTTCAAGTGGGCAACACTACATACAGTCATTGTAAAGGTATCATTGTACTAAGTCATTGTAAATGCATCATTGTAAAAATTGTTCAAGTGTCTATCTGCCAAGAATTGAAGAGGTGGTGTTGGGAGGTCTAGGATCATCATTAGGTGGGTGTGTCATAGTTGGGGTTATGGTATAGTGTGTCTTTTTCTTCTACATCATTCTATATCATTGTAAAGTGGACCATTTTCCCTGGTACAGGAGTCCATTTTTGTTTTATTCTTCTATAGGGTGGTAGGGTGGTGCTACGTTGGTGCATGAATTCACCAACAGGTTCAAGCCTCTGAAAAATTCAGGGTGGTAGGGTGGTGCTAGGGTGAGTTGTAGCTCATTGGGTGTTGGGGCATCTGTTTAGTTGACTACTGAAGAATCTCGGGCGTTGGAGCGTCCATCTAGTGGGAGTTGGAGAAGAATGCTTTTCTAGATTCTAGGAAGTTAGAGATATATTTTCAATTGGAGTTGAATATTAAAGAATTATTAGAAAAGAATTCAAGTGGTTTTTGTCCTAGAGAGGGTTTCCACCTTAAAAATTGTTTGCATTTA
Source organism: Pinus albicaulis (assembly GCA_034641835.2). Lineage (NCBI taxonomy): Eukaryota > Viridiplantae > Streptophyta > Pinopsida > Pinales > Pinaceae > Pinus > Pinus albicaulis. The sequence continues at coordinate 512,148,767 of CM076571.1, forward strand.
TGTTCCTTTTGTTTACTGCTATCATTGTACAAACACTGATAATAATTGAAGATTAACTACTGCTCTGAAAGATTAATAATAATACAATTGAAAGGAATACTGATTCACCCCCCCCCCACCTCTCAATATTTCCAACAAGGGTTATTTACCGAATTAAATAAACGATAATTTTCACCGTATGCAGGGAAAATTGTTGCCTCCTGAGCAGTATAAAGGGCGAAAATGTCACTCAATTTGCAGGTTGATCCAATTTGGAGGACGAATAGCAGGAAAAACTGGGGAGAGCCATAACTTGATGATTTTTGGGCCTTTTTTAGCCCAAGAAGAGCCCAGATAGGGGTTTTTGGACATTATGAATCCAATGAAAGCATCTATTTACTGATTGGAGCACTTATAGAAGGAATTTTTTTCAAGTTTGAGTCTATAGGTGCTAAGAAAAATCAGTGGTTTGAAGTAGTTTTGAAGTTTTTTTTAGCATGGAGAGGACCTTGTAGCAGTTTTCCAACCTTCATATGTTATTTGAAGCAGTTGTGCCATCTATGGTGCAACTAATGTTTGTATTTTATCATTATGTATTTTTTAGGAAAGCTCGCTCTTAGTACCTCAATGTGGAATTTTTGTACTTGTTATACTCATTTTCAGATGGAGTATAGGGTCTTGATGTGAGATCCCTTTTCTTGTTGATTGTTTCATGACTGAATGAAGGTGGTCATGCTTTTTAGTGTGAGATTTATTTGCAGGATAATGTTTCCTTGAAGGGGAATAAAGCCACTCATTTTGTCAACACATTTCATGTACTCTTTTATCACTTAAATCTATGGAGTAATCTATTTGTGTTAGCAGGCCCGGAGAGGTAGCCCAATAGGGGTGAACTTCGTCACCAAATTCGGATTTGTCTCTCTTCATGTTTTCTATTATGATTTAAATGATGATATGTTGATTTTTTAAAGTTCACATGAAAACTAACTCATTATGCTTGAAGAGACCATAAAATGTCTTTACATAAGACTCGTTATTTCTCCATGCAAAGCGTTAGAGGACAGTGAACTTTTTAGGAAGGAGAAGTTATCCTCCAATTTCAAATCACTCAAAACCTACAATCTATGGTTAAAAATAGATTACTTTGTCCTTATGAGATGGTGTGGAAATTTGAAGACAACTAATTATTATCTCTTCCAGTGAGGTCCTTTCGAACATAAGGGGACCCATCATTCTTTTAGGACATATCTAACAAAATAATTACATTGTGAATATTTTTTTCGTGAACCTACAAAAGATTATTAGAACCATTGTCAACCAATAATTCTTTACAAAAGGGGTAAGGCCCACCATGCTTCCATTAATTACTAGAAGTGTAATCCACATACATTCGGTCTAGAGACATCTTGTCAGGTGGCATAGGAGCAATACTTCTGAAGCAGTGGTAAAATGGCGAACCCATCATTACTAAAACAAACTCATCTTCAAGAATCCAAGTATATCCATCGAAGTAGTTGTTGAATTTGTATAAGGAGGTTCTTCTGGAGGATAACATGATGGATTATTCATTTGCATGAGTTGATAATTGCACCATCTAAAATCAAAGAGAAAACAAGATTCACTTTTAGTGGCTTCTGCATTTTTGTCTTAAAGGTAGAATACAATTTTTTTTCCTAATAAGTATGTTGATTTCTTCATTGTTGGGAAAATAGGTGTACATAAATAATTTTAACCAACTTAACCACCTATTATGAGCTACATAAATACACTAAAAATTATCCACACATCCTCCACATGTCTTACATAATTCATGACTTGACAGTAATCTTTTAAACTAACCAAGATTTGTAATAGACAATATAGTTTTGACCTATATAGGGTCTATATCATATTACCTCTCGATACATCTTTGAAGAGTCTCTAAAGTATCACAAATTAGAGCTGTGATTATGACTAGTAACCCATTTTTCTAATATGTGCATCTTAAAATGACATTCGTTGATATCACTCACTAAACAATCAAAAAAATAGTCAACTTTACAATTTTTACAAACTAGGGTCCAATAAAACCCTTTTGATGCAATAGATAATGAATGAAAATTGGTACTAGTTGAACAACTTCTTTTGTGCAACATCTTTATTACTAGTTCATTCTAATAGAATGCATCTTTAGCTTCTTTGGTTAAGAGACCAATTTTCTTTTCCAAGCTTTTATGTGATGTCAAGATCATAACCATCTAACCATAAACTTCATTTTAAAACTATATTATTACCCTGATCAAGAAAATTTTGGTTAGATAACATGCCTTTGATATGTTTAAAATTAGTCATGACCATAAAATGTGCGGGATTTAAGAACAATCGATCGTTACTATAAAATGCACAATCTTTAAGAACAATTGAAATATTTTGATGTCATTCCTAACAACAAGTGTCTCTTTACATGAAGAAGGGAAATTTAGCTCTAGTACCTTAAAAGGTCTTGAAGCATACATTCAAATTTATTCTCTCTTAATATGATTTTGCAGTAAAACACAACCCCAAGCCTCATTATATGCATTTGTTTCAATAATAAAAACGAGATTCAAGTAAGGAAGATGGAGACCAAGATGATTTTTTATATTTTTCTTTATGATCTAAATAGCCTCTATCATCTTATAATTCGAAGGAATATTTTTGGTCAGTATTGTTGCAAAAATTTAATATCCTTAGCTTGTTGATCACAAAAAAACTTGATATTGTTTAGTCTTCCAAATAATCTCTTAAGCTACTTTTTGTCTAGTGTTTCATTTGGGAATTCACTAAGGACTTTTAGAACATGGTTTTGGAGTAACATTGTTTCTTTGGACAATATTGATCCAATATATACAATTATACTTTTAGCAAATTCCAATTCCTTCTTACTCGATGTAATTCCATGTTCTATATTTTAGCATAGACTTGTTGTAAATGTTTTTTATGTTGATTAGTAGATGTAGAGAATGTAAGCTAGTCATCTATATAAATAATAACAAATTCTAAATCTTTGAAAACATATTTAATTCTTTTATGAAACTTTGATGGAGAATTCTTGAGACCTATTGATCACTAGAGTGGCACCAGAATATTTTTTGAAGACTCCATGCCCAAGGATGTATCACAAGTTTCATGTACCATATGATATCATCATATCATCAGAGTTTTTAACCTCTACTTCTTCTTCTCATCTTCTTCTATCGTACCCATATTCCACGGGCCCTGCGGGGATGATGTAAAGTGATGCTAGTATGATGAGTTTGAGTCATGTAACAAGCCTAGGTAAATTGGGACCTTGTCATTAAGTGAGTTTACTCTAGGAGCTTTTTTTTACTTGGTTTCTTATTATATCCTTATGGGGACTTAATAATTAATTGAGTTTTTTCCTCCAATAATAACCCAAAAGTCGGAGTACGACTTGAATTTGAGGCCTTGGGTGAGTCCTAGTGTCTAGAGTCATTTTATATTACCATACTATACCACTCGTAAAATTTCATGGAATTTGGTTAGGTCTAGGGATATTTTTTAATTTTTTTTTAATTTCCTGCACGACGGAATTTTGAATAAAATCTGAATGCAAAATGGAATAATTGATGTCTAGAGAAATTTTCTTGGGTATGTGTGCTAAAAATTACACCTCTCACCCTAAAATTTCTACTATGACACACTTTGAGGGGTAAAAAATAAGTTCGAGACCCTCAAAACTGACTTTTCCTTAAGTTTAGTGAAAAAAGTGGGAATAAATTAGCCCAACAATAAAATAAATGGAGAAAAATAAATATCCACACATGCTAAAGTGATGTGGAAATGAGGTGGAAATTCGTCTAAATGTCAAATTTGAGTTACCAAGTGATGTGGACTCCACATAATCCACAAATCAAGAAAATCAATTTTTTTGTGGAGAAGACAACGAGTTCCAGTGACAAGATCCTAGATTTGAGGAAGTTAACTTGAGCTTCAAGGAGATATCATGATTTGACTTGAGATTGGACTAGAGTTCACTTGAGTGAGGTGGAGAGTGGTCTCCTATCACTCCACATCACTCTCCCACATGTCCTCTCATCTAATTAGAACTCCCTCATCAAGGATTTTGTTGGCCTCTAAGGAAGAAATCGAATTGCCACTTCGAAAATTCGAATTTGCATGAAGGAGCCTTGGGATGGACACCCATTTGTCCTGGGATTGTCACCATTTTCCTTGGTATTTTATCTCAAACTTCTATATAATGGGGCCATGGACTCTCACTATGGAACAATCATTTGTTTACTAGCTATTGTGCTTGCAGAAGCGCTGCTACTTTGTACACTTTCAAAATTTTCAATAAAAAGACTTTGGGGGTCCATTCATGGGTTTAATTCCTATGGAGCATGGTGCATTGTGAGCTCATGGTATAATATCTTCTATTTATGCTTTGAGTTATTTTAATTTCCATATACTCTTGTAGATTTGTTAGTACAAAGTTATCTTGTGTTAACATTTAGTTTTGGAAGTAGGCTTTAGATGTAAGAAGCTCTCGTTTATTTTCAAATAAATTTCTAGAATTTTAAATTCATTGTTTGCTTCTCTAAATCCATATGGACTAATGTGTGATTGGAGTATTGTAGAAAAAATATTTTTGTTGATAAAGCGTGAGGGAAATTCTTCTTGAGACCAACCCACTCTTGAATAATCTTCAAAAGAACTCTCATTTGTTATGTGGATCTTCATAGTTTATCTTACGAAGAAGTATTTTTGCAAGGACTCGTTTGGACATTAGCTTGTATACAAGCAAACATTCATTATTTAAAATATTTTATCTCAAATTAGTGTGTTATTATCAATTTTATTTTCTACTAGAGAGCATGTTGAAGATTAGGTAAGGAAAGGAGTCTTACTCCAATTCCTTGGATTAATTTTAGTAGAATATTTGTACATTACATTTTGCTAACATTCCTCTTTCCTTTACACTGATTTTGAGTGTTGGTTTTGTAGAAAAATCATATTTATTTATAGACTATGCTTACCCTTTGTGTTGAGAGGAATGAGGAAGCAAAAGCTTGAAACTCTAACTATTTGTTGTAGGACCCCAAGAGAATTTGAGCATTGACTTCAAGGAGGTCGTGGACACTTTGGGACAACAACAAACTAGCTTGGTCGTGGGACTTTGGACCCTTGTCATTTTCAGATTTCAAGTGTTTTCCATTGGCCATTGTGGTTTCCACTTCTTAGAAGGAAACACTAGTTCCTAGGGATCTCTATCTTGTAATATTCTCCTTCTTCTTTGTGGCAGCCCATTAAGGGGACTTCTACTCATTGTAAAAAAAACTAATAAAAGATCTATTTTTCTTGTGGGAGCTTGATTTTTACCCATGGTATCCCTTCTCTCCATCTAGGAAGTTAAATATGTGGGTGGATTAACTTTTGCATTTTCTTGGTTTCTATTTTAAATACATGCTTAAAATTTACACAACCTCACTCATCACATTTTTATTTTGTTTAGATAAGTTTGCTACAATTAAACTTAAGACTTTGCATTATCTATTTTGATTTGAGCTAGAAACATTTCACTTTGAGAAATCTACTTTTCACATGCAAACATTTTAATTTCCAACCAACTTTAATTTTGTTTACTAATTCATTTTCATTTCATATAACAAATTATTTCATGTGTACTTGGAATATTCTTCATTAGTGCAACTTTATTTCAAGTTATTTCATATATTTGTTGTTTTGAAGATCATTTAGCTCATGAGTAATTGATGTCATTATCTTGTCATTTGAGTATTTAATTTCAAGTATTATCTCCTTTATAGTGGAAATGGATGTTTATATGCTCATCTTGATCTAACAATTTATTTTGCAGGATTGTCTATCATTATTTCTTGATTTTAATTTTTTGGAAAGCTATTGTTATCTACTTGAAGGCATTGGTCTATAATTTGAATATATCATTGAAATTTGTTCATTTATTCATATTACTTGCTTAAGTCTTGGAAACAAGTTGTCTTTTACAAGCACTCCACTTAACTTAATCTCCCAGAAACTCATATCATATAACTTTTCATTATGGACCACCCCCCTTAGCTTACCTACAATGAGGTTTATCGGAGAGAGTTGGTAATAGATGGCAACCCTATCTCTTAGTTTCTCCACCAAACCACACCTTGTGGAGTTAAGGCATTTTTTTCAATAACTTAGATGTGTTGGTAAAAAATAAGTTATAAACCCTCAAAACCCTCTTTTCCTAAGTTTAGTGGAAAATGTGGGAATAAATTAGCCCAACAATTAAATAAATGGAGAAAAATAAATATCACGCATGCTCAAATGATGTGGAAATGAGGTCGAAAATCATCTAAAGGTTAAATTTGAGTTACCAAGTGATGTGGACTCTATTATCACCCAAAAAAAAATTCAAAACATTGTTTGTCAACATTGTTTTTTATCATGGTCTTAAATAGGTCTGAAAGTCATTTTTAGTTTGTTTAAGGGTAGGTCATAGTTTTTATAATTTTAAAGGTCATCATTTAAGTTCAAATAAAGTCCTTCAAGGTCCATTCCATGATCAAAGATTCATATTTTTTATTTAGGGATCATTCTGTTAAGTTTCAGGCTAAATTTTTGCAATTAGCCAAGAATCCTTCGTTTCGTAGCGTTGTTAGTTCAAAAAAATGGTTTTGCATTGTGTGCGCTACGAAAGCGCGGTTTCTTAAATGTCATGTCAAGAAAGCCAGAATTTTTTAGAAATCCGTTAAGAAATGATAGGGAAATGGTATGGTGAGTCCATTAGAGGTCAGATTCAAAGCACTTACCCATTTCACATCCTTCATCATCATGTTAGGGGCATCATTTAGTTGTAAAATGGAATTTCAAATTCGAAAATCTTTCCTAATTCAGTCATTCCAGTTTTCATTTGCCTCCACTCAATTGTTTAAGCTCTAAAGCATTAGAGTTAAGCTTGTGGTTGTTCTATACCAAGGCTAGCTTCATTATAATCAAGCGAGGTTATTCCTTTTTCTCAAGTGAGGTTGTTCATACATAATCAAACGAGGTTGTTTTACTGATTCCAGAGAAGTTGACAGGTTTTTTAAAAAGGAAGCATGGCAGAGGAGAAGAAGGTCCACAGAGGGGGACATTGTCTAATATATGAGCCTGAGAATGTAAATGCTATTGCTAAGGATAAAACAGTGATGGAGGGTTTTAGCAAAGCTGATTGTCTCAGATTTTGTGAAAAGCTACAAGGTTGCCACACTCAGGTGTCTAAAGAGTTTTCCTTACACTTCAGTGGAACCAATACCAAAATTGGGATGTTAAATGTGCCAGTCACACCTGAGATCATTTCTTCTGTGATAGAAATACCAAGGGGGCAGGAGACTTGGTTTTAAAGGTTTTAAGTTTGACATGGAACCTTGCAAGGAATTCATTAAACCTGAATATGCAAATATGGACCTGAACAATGCAATACCTAGGGGCTGCATCAAAGATACCTATGTCAAGTTGATGTTCAACATTAAAAGATAATTTACATGTGAAGGCAGGTACCATAAAGTTTATACTTATCATTTAAAGCTACTACTGCATTTCACAGGTAGGATATCATTAGAATTTCCCTTCTACTTACATAGGAGCCTTGCCAAAATGTCTGATAAAGTACAATCCAAGTCTGATGGTTGTGAAACCTCTCTGTTTCACCATAATTTGATAAAGTTATTGGTTTTTAATGAGCTTTAGAAAATAAGCAGGGATTGGTCTTCCTTTTTGTTTATGAATGGATTTTAAATGGAAACCCTAACCCCTGCTAGACACCCTAAAACTAAAAAGACTCATTCACCACCACCACTAGAGTCTATTCAGCCTGTGGTTGCAAGAGAAAAGAGGTTTGTAAAGTTGAAACCAAGAAAAAAGGTTGATAAAAGAGAAGAGAAGACACAGGTGCTTGTTGCAGAAACTCCATCACCTGCAAAACAGAGATTAGAAAGGGTCAAAGAAGAAAAACAAAAACAAGTGGCCAGCAAGCAAGAAATCCAGAGAAAGACAAGAAGCCAAGCAATAGCATCAAAGGGAAAAGAAGTTGTTTCAGGTACAGAGGACAGCCCAATCATGAAAGGAAACTTAGATGACACACTTCATGCAATTGATATAGAATAATCACCCATTGTGCAAGCAGATTTCATTGAAGTGGATGAACATAAACAAAAAAGAGTTAAATCAGCTAAAAAAATTGAATTTGAGGGTGAAAATGCATTATTTTCCAAGCAAGGAAACCTTTAACCAGGCATGCAAAGAAACTCCAAGAAGGCAGTAAAGATGTCCAATTCAATATTGAAGCAGCCATAGTCCCTGAAGAGGTGGCTGATCTCTCAACACCAATAGTGGAGCATGCATCCAGCAAGACAATGAAGGGAAAGGAACGCATAACAGAGTGTCAACTACTTGAAGAAAGATTGAAGCTAGAAAACCAAGATATTGAAATGATGAGAAAGAGGGCCAGAAAACACAGCATTGAAAAAATAGAGTTCAAGAGGATGAAAGTAGTATGGGAAGGCCAAACTGTTTCTAGGTCTGAAATTCCAAGTGTGGCAGAGCAGTTTTTCACATGGACAGTGCCAACTATCAAAGAAGCAATATTTATCAGAGTGATTAATACTCATTTGAGAGCCAATAATAGAATTCTATGAGGCCAAGTGGACGATTTGGAGCTGAAATTGAAACTGTCTCAGGATGGACCAAAAAATCAAGGTGCAGAATGAAAAATTCAAAGGTAAACTCAAGTAAGTAATAAAGAATAAACTTCATGAAATGGTGCTTTAGTTCATATGGTTGTTTGTCTTGAAGAAACCAATGAATTTCTGAAATTTTGGGAAAATTTAGTTTAATTTTTGAAGAAAATCTGAATGAAACTGCTCACTCAGCAGTTTCGTAGCGCAAATAGTGCAAAAAGGATGAAATGCACTACGAAAATGCTGTAGCAACGTTTTTCACCCTTTTCCTTAAATTTTTGAAGGGAATACTTGTATATTTTGGCTTGAAAATTCTAAGGAGGATGTGTTAAGTGAATATGCACATAATCCCAAAGGCAGGAAACCAAATTTTGAAGGAAAATAAGTTAAAAGTCTGCACTACAAACAGCGCTACGAAACTGTGTTATTTTCGTAGCGCAGGTGTGTTTTGGCTATTTTGGGCAATTCGATGATGATTTTGTACAGCTGGAACTTATGGATGATTTTGAACACATGTTATTTCAATTCCTGACAACAAATGGTTTCGAAGTCATGGGTTCATGGTGGTTAAAGTGCCTCAAAAACACAAAGAAATCTAAGCCTAGAAAATAGGGGATAGTTTCCTAGTTTGCAGGAGATCAGCATTGAGGACATTAAGTGTTGGAGCTTATCATTTGGATTTGACCTTATGGGAATGTAGTTGGAAAGTTATGTAAACTAGCTTAGATAAGGTTTTTATGAATAGAGTTAATGAGTTTGAGTCTTATTTGTAATAGAGCTATTCTCTAGGTTTACAGCTGTCATTTTGTAATAAATGTCATGTCTAATAGTTGGGCAAGGTGTCTAAAAGTAAGAATTCAATGTATCTAGATGAGGATAAGATTATCCTATGCTGTAAATGATCTATAAAAGAGGAAGAAGTCGAAATGCTAAGGGTTGGACATTTTTAGCAAAAATACTGTGTTTATTGTAAGTAACTGTTTTCAGCTTAATACTGAGTTTTCTACTTGGCCAACTCAAGATTCATGAAGAGTTCTTGTATGTTCTTGTTCTTATGACATATTTTCAATATCCTATTACAGTGGTGTTTGCTTATGTTACTCAGACTTCATCGTTGATGCTCTGACTTCCTTCATAGACAAACTGACTGTGTGTTTTACTGTTTCACATTTGTATTCCTTGACTTGAACTATGATATGCCTTGACTTCCATGCTAGGTAGATTGTTTGGTTTTGCTGAAGCTATTATGACTCCATAAGCCCAATGTACACTTTCTAATGTGATTTTCAACCAGTTTATATCATTTATCTGCTTTACTTCATATAGAGTTAGCCATCTACATTTCCATCAAAAATCATAAACCCTTGAGAGAGCCCTCTCAGGTTGAGGAGGCTAAGCCTCAAAAAAAATATTGGTCTGAAATAGTTACATGAGATTAAATTGATTTTCAACCTATCAAGTTTGATTTTGTGATAACAGACTCCACATAATCCACAAATAAAGCAAATATATTTTTTGTGGATGCAATATTCGTTTTTCAGGAATTGTTGCAATATGGTCCTCAAGGACGCTGTATAAAGAAGGTAATGCAAAAATAATCTGAAAGGGGGGTTGGATCCCCTTTTTAACTCATTAAACACTTCTCTTCCAAAATTTGAGCCCAAAGAAATGACTCTAGATGGGTTATTCAGATCTCCCTAAACTAGGTCCCTTAGAGAATGCTCAAAGAGAGAACCTACAGCATTATATGAACTCCAACAAGTAGCAGCAGTGAAACATCAATAAATATGGTGCAAGAAGAGAACATATCCATTATATTATATGCAGTTGTAAATATATATACAAGAACTTGAGGAAAGACCTCTCAAAATAGGCCAGATCGGCCCCAAGACAGATGTACATACAAAGTGAAAGTACATAGCTACACAACCTAGCAACAAGCTATGAATACGCAGTGCATAGTGAGGAATGACTGAAAAATGATATAGACACAATGATATAGCAATATCAAGCTCAAATAAAGTGGGGCAGCAAGATCTCAACCCCGGAAAACAATACTACAACAATCCTCCAAGGGATTGACTAAAATGTACAAAATGGAAAAATGTCGAAGTTGTTGGGTAGCAGCAGCAACTCAATAAAAATACAAAATGGATAAGGATGGAAATGCTACAAATGATAAATAAACCTCCTCCAATTCTCTTCAAATTGAAAGGTTGCTCCCTTCACTGAAGATTAAACCCTCCAATCCACAGTGTGAACCCCTCCTGCAAGTGCCCTCTGGAAATAACGCAGTATGGGGAAGAGACTGCGCTGGGAATGAGATGAAACATATGGCCCAATGCCAAAATCTGCAATGAAGCTCTGAGATCTTCCTCACTAATCTCCTAGAGAAATAATGAGCTCCTCCTCTGCAAAACTAGCCCAGAAGTGGGTGATAATGAATCCTCACTGCAACCCCCAGCAACTCAACGTTTCTGCCTCACTGGAAAACACTATAGCTGAAGATGGTTACCTTGGCCTCAAGCCTAGATGTGAGGAGGATGAAGAACAGGTCCTCCAAATATTCCCAATGAAGGAGAGGAAACTCCTAAACAGGAATCTCCCTTGTGCTAAGCAACACAGCTATCTCAGTTAAACAACCGGAGAGAGCAGACCAAAATCGAAATCTAAAACATAATGAGCAATGGATCTCCTTCCCCCTTTTATGCCAATATGAGGCTTCCTTGCCATGGAACCCACCCATTAGGGTTTCTCTCATCCAATGATATCCCTCCTTTCAAAACTGCGTTGTCTTCTCATGCAAGCTTCACCTCTTTAGGCAACGTTGTTGACTTGGTCAAACTTGACCTAGTCTTCTTGTATTTTCCTTTTTCACACTAGGAGATGACAAATAAGCCACTTAGGTGACCCCTTTGCATATTAGGATTGCTTATTGTGCTTCTTCATGGGCCCCCTTACCCATTTTATTCTTTTTATTAAAAGGAAAGAAAAATTAATGTTCCAATTAACTTAATGAAAAATTTGGAACATTACAGTCCTTCCCTCCCAAAAATTGCTTGTCCTCAAGCAAGTGCAAGGGTAGACTGATTCCTCTTCTCCTCTTCTGCAGAATCCATGTATGATGATCTCCTCCAAGAAATAGGATGTTATCTCATCAATAAATCTCCCACATTTCTTCTCCTCATCATGTAAATTAGCTACCAAGCTATCATCATGAAAAAGTGAGGTGCTCAAGAGAGTGGAAAAGTGATGTCTAGAGGTCCTCCCAAGGGATGGAGTCTGAAATGTGTTGGGAGACATTCTCCCCATGTGGACCCTCCATCCCCAAGCAATCAAACATGCAAAATGAGTCACCTTCCAACTAGGCAACTCCTGGAAATCATCCTCCACCTTGGGCTCATGTAGAATAGGTGTGCTGGAAATCTGAACATGGTAGGCTTCATATCCTACCCCACGCTATCCTCTTCTCCACTTATGATAAGTGTGGAGTGAAAGATGAACTTGGGCTGCACTAGTGTTGCCCTCAAGTGGCAAGATGAAATCTAGATCTCCAAGGATCTCTCCTCCAACGTTGAAAATTAGGCTGGCCCAAATCATCTCATATGTGATGAGTTGGAAGTCATCATCATATGGTATCCAATCAATCATATGGTTCACCTCATGGAGAAAAAAATATCTTTTCATGGTGACCATATCCTTTTCCATACTCCCCTCAGAGTATGTGTTGCAAAGAGTATGGAGGTATTCTCCCCCAAAGGGCACTTCCTCCCAATGTGTATTTCCCTCCTTATGATACATATGGGGCTGCTACTGATACGTGGCTGAAACATAATGGTCCTCAAGAGAGACCCAAGCCATCCCATCAAATCCAACATGCATGGGGTGCCTCCCCAAAGAGCTCAAGCTCTCCAAATGGCTCCTCCCATTTGAAAGCAAGAGGTGTAACATGGCAATCAAGGCTGGCCCACTTGTTTTTCTGAAATATGCAGCGTGATAATTATGGAGAACCAAACTCCCTATGGGCATCCTCAACTCTTGTGCCACTCCTCCAATGGTGCTTCCCATGTCCAACGTTCTACTAGCAGAGTATGGAAGCATAAATCTGTGAGAGCAAGGAGGTGAAACACAGCTCCACACACGGAACCAATGCAGGGAATCATTCACCTGCCTCAATATATAGTGCAACAAGTGTCCTTTCAGCCACTTTTTTGCTGCCACATTCATCCTGCAAGATGAGATCATGAAAACATAACTTGGTGCCAATGGTGCACACCGAAAATCCTGTGGCTTTCCCCCACAATCCACCAATAAGATGGCCATCATAATTGTTGAAATTGACCATAAGTGCAACAAAACATAATGTGCAAGAAGGAAATATCCTCCTTGATATCATATGTTACTCATAAAGATAAGAGAGTGCAAAACATAAAGAAAATAGTTACCTCCCTCATCATGTACTACGGTCTTTGAGCTGAAATGGCTCAAGTGAAAATTTTCCCTTACTGCAACTGAGTAGGGAAGTGCTTGTGCCAACCATCTCATCATCTCTCGGGCTATGCATCTATCCATATGCTGATATACATCCATTAGGATTCCCTTCCAAGTGGACTCCTCCATCAATAAGTAGTATGCATAAGAATGCATGAAAGGAGAATCCATAAATGTTGCGTGTAGGTATCTCCCCTTGTGCTTGTGAACCCAAGCTAAGAAGATCAAAATATAGTAAGGGATGCTCCCATCCATTACTCCCTCATCCTCATCTCCTACATTCCTCTGAGATACATCACTGGTGAAGTGGTCTTGGGAACACTTCAACAAGTAATCCCAGCTCTTAAGTGACAGCGTTGCTGGCCTATGGAGTAGGGCCACTGTCATCTCAAAGCTCAACTCTTTGACATGGATTTTGTCAAATACTCTACTCATCATGTTGCTGCACATATAGAGTCCCTCCCATGAAGAATGTACTTCTTGGGCATCTAAGGCCAAGGAGCAGCTCCTTTTCACTATGCTAGTGACTCCTCCTGCTCCTGCAACATCCAAGTACAATCTGAGAAACAAGAATTTTTGTTGCTCTTCCATACTCCCACCATACCAAATATGTGATGGTGACATAATGAGTGGTAATAATAATTCCATATCATCATAATGCACCCATGCTCTTCTCTGCCCCATGGTGTAAGTATCCTGCCAGTCCTCCTCCTTCTTCACATCCTGTGAAAAAAGATAGGTCCTATGCTGGCCAAACTCCCTCAAGAGAAGCCAACGCAGCATTGCCTCTTGTTGACCTGTGTCATAGATTTGCAAGAGGCTCACCATCCTTTTTCCTTCCATCCACATCCACTCAACTCCTTATGGATGTCTCCCTTCATCGTGCATCTTGGTATCCCCCCAACAAGGGCTACCATCTTCCCAAAACAGATTTTGGCCTTTGCATTTCATGGGACATTGAAATGAAATCTCTTCCATGACAAAGTCTCCAAACCCCAACCTCAATGGTGGTGCACAACACATCAATGGTGTATGAAGATAATGGCACATCGCAGTGAAAGTTTCCTGCTCTAGACAACCAACATGGAAAGATATACAATCCTTCATGAAAGATAAAAACTTAGGCATACCTTGGAGAGATTTGGAAGAACCTTGTGTTGTTGCAAGAGTTTCTTCCTCAATAGTGCTGGCTGCCTCAATTACCAGAGATGAAGGTTGCTTCTCCATCACTATGACAGTTCTGGTATGTGCCTCTTCTATTGGTGGTGAGGGCTACTTCATCTTTTGACCAAATCTTCTAATCAATCTTTGAGAAAAAATCAGCAAGAGTAGAAACCCTTGCATGACTCCAATGGCTGAACCACCAGGTCTTTGCTTCACCCTCAGGGTGCAGCACTGTAACTTCTACAACCTCTCTGTCTACTACAGGATTTAGAAGGAAGAAAGCCTCTAGTTTCTTCACCCAAACCTCTGTTGCACATGTGAGTGATCCATCGAATGTGGACAATAGAAATATATTGCCTCTCATCATCCCATAGTTGTGGGGTCTTCTCTCTTCTTTCTACTGAATACATTGTGGAAAATATAGATTCTCTTGGAAGTCTCTAGGGTTTTCTCGGTATTCAGTAAGATACTCACTTAGAATCTCGAATTCCAAGTGTTTTACATGCTCCATTTTTCCTCCTTGGTGAGAGTAGGAATTGCATGGTCATTCCTCTTCTCCTTTTTCAGTCTTCTCAACCTTCTTGGAGAGGTCTTTGCTGGATCTAAAAATTGATGAGAGCAACCTCATCCTCTGCATCATCTTGACCTCTTCTATCTTTTTGATTCGAACTTCATAGGCTGAGCCAAGTTCGAAGCTCTAATACCACTCTAATATTCCTTTTTCAAGAATTGCTGCAATATGGTCCTCAAGGACGTTGTATAAAGAAGGTAATGCAAAAATAAGCTGAAAGGGGGCTTGGATCCCCTTTTTAACTCATTAAAAACTTCTCTTCTAGAATTTTAGCCCAAAGAAATGACTCTAGATGGGTTATTTAGATCTCCCTAAACTAGGTCCCTTAGAGAATGCTCAAAGAGAGAACCTACAACAATATATGAACTCCAACAAGTAGCAGCAGTGAAACATCAATACATATGGTGCAAGAAGAGAGCATAGCCATTATATTATATGTAGTTGTAAATAGATATACAATAACTTGAGGAAAGACCTCTCAAAATAGGCCAAATCAGCCCCAAGACAGATGTACATACAAAGTGAAAGTGCACAGCTACAGAACCCAGCAACAAGCTATGACTACGCAATCCATAGTGAGGAATGACTGCAAACTGATATAGACACAATGATATAGCAATAGCAAGCTCAAATAAAGTGGGGGAGCAAGATCTCAACCCCGAAAAAAAATACTACAACAATCCTCCAGGGGATTGACTAAAATGTACAAAATGGAAAAATGTCGGATTTGCAGGGTAGCAACAGCAACTCAATAACAATACAAAATGGAGAAGGATGGAAATGCTACAAATGATGAAGAAACCTCCTCCAATGAACTTCAAAGTGAAAGGCTGCTCCCTTCACTGAATATTAAACCCTCCAATCCACAGTGTGAACCCCTCCTGCAAGTGCCCTCTGGAAATAACGCAATATGGGAAAGAGACTGCGCTGGGAATGAGATGAAACATATGGCCCAATGCCAAAATCCGCAATGAAGCTCCAGGATCTTCCTCACTGATCTCCCAGAGAAAGAATGATCTGAAATGTGTGAACAAAATATTTCTTATACAGAGATAGATAGTAGGGGCTTTTACTGGTTATTTCACCTTTACTAGAAAGGATGAAACCAGAAGCTTATGGCCCTCTTACTGGCTCTGCCTAAAGAAATATGAAGTAAACACTAAAATGATCTGGCAATGAAAGTATTTGTTTCTGTTTGCAAAGTATTCATTAACCAATTTTTATGTGTGAATAAGCAAGTTAAGGTATTCTGCAATGGAAGTAATGTAGTTTGAAATGGAACAAATGTGTTTTGATCATTGTATAAGTCTCATTGTGAAGAGTGGACTTATTAAAAATTACTGTTTAATGTAGTAAACTCTGGAAATAAGTAGCAAGAATACACAGCATAACAGTAAGCATTTGTTTAAGCAGTTCACCCCTCTCTTGGGCTACCTCTATTGGGTCCAAAAGCCTCTAAATAGGCTTTTCCCTCTTTTATTAATGCTCAAATTAAGTATTACACCATGAAGAAAGCCTCAAAAGGCTAAAATAGCTGCAAATTCAGAATCAAAGTGCTTGAAATAGTAAAAATTGACTATCCATTCACCTCAAACAGATGAACATAGTCCAATACAGCTGATCATTCCCATAGCCCTGGTGGCTCCACAAGAAAATTCGCTGATAAAATCACTGATAGAGTGCCCTGATGGCTCTGCAACCTGTTCCAACAGCTTCAGAATGCTTCAATACCCCCAAAACAAACAAACAAAATTCGTTCCAATTCGACTTCCCTAGCTCCAGATATGGTCAAAACAAGTTTTTGTCCAGTTAGGGCTAGAAAAGCTCCACCAAATCTGGTGGAACTCCAGATAACTCCGACAAATATGGGGACGGGCGCCAAAGATGGCACTCCGCCAAACTACCGCTGAAATGAAGGGCTGACGTGTAGCTCCACGTGACCGCACCGAACGGAGTTCACGAACGAACCTTGAGTTAATTGCATGGAACTTTAATAGATAACGAAATATTTAAGGTGCTTAGCACCATACCCGCAGACTCATGAGACCACGTCCCCGCTACCTGCGCGCCGATGAGAGTGCCACGGTTCCGGTGTTGGGTTCTATGGAGGAAAGGGCTGGCCCCCTTTAGGGACCCACCCAAACCACGTTTAAAATTCAAATACAAGTTCATTCTGTTACACATTAAGAACCACATCTCTGGCCCAACGGTTGGGCCGCCCGAATTTGTCTGCCCCGACCTGGGGTCGAACCCTGCCGTGATCACAAAATTTTAAAACGCCATTTCGTTTGAATCTGGGGACACATGGCGGCCTCTGGGCTGGCCATGTGGTGCCCTCTGATTGGCCGCCATCGAAATATTCTACAGAATATTCCACAGAATATTATGTGGAATATTCTCTTTTTAATAAAATATTTTTGTAAATTCAAATTAGCCATTTTTTTACTAAAATTGGCAAACTTCAAAGCTAAATAACTTTCTCATACACCGTCGGTTTTCAGTGCCGTTCGTGTCTACAGGATCGTTTTTTCGAGCTCTTTCTTTTCATTCTATTTTGGACCAATTCTAAGCAACTAATTTTTTGAGCATTTTTCCATTAAGGACTTGATCTCCTAATCAAAGAATGAGCTCCTCCTCTGCAAAACTAGCCTGGAAGTGGGTGATAATGAATCCTCACTGCAACCGGGCCCATAAACTCAACGTTTCTACCTCACTGGAAAACGCTGTAGCTGAAGATGGTTACCTTCGCCTCAAGCCTGGATGTGAGGAGGATAAAGAGCAGGTCCTCCAAAGCTTCCCAATGAAGGAGAGGAAACTCCTAAATAGTAATCTCCCTTGTGCTAAGCAACACATCTATCTCAATTGAACAACTAGAGAGAGCAAACCAAAATTGAAATCTAAAACATAATGAGAAATGACTCTCCTTCCCCCTTTTATGCCAAGAGGAGGCTTCCTTGCCATGGACCCCACCCATTATGGTTTCTCTCATCCAATGATATCCCTCCTTTAAAAAATGTGTTTTCTTCTCATGCAATCTTCACCTCTTTAGGCAGCGCTGTTGACTTGGTCAAACTTGACCTAGTCTTCTTGTATTTTCCCCTTTTCACACTAGGAGATGACAAGCCACTTAGGTGACCCCTTTGCATATTAGGAGTGCTTATTATGCTTCTTCATGGGCCCCCTTACCCATTTTATTTTTTTTATTAAAAGGAAAGAAAAATGAATGTTCCAATTAACTTAATGAAAATTTTGGAACATTACAGTGGAGAGACAACGAGTTACAATGACAAGATCCTCGATTTGAGGAAGTTGAATCAAGCTTCAAGGAGATATCATTAAATGAATTGAGATTGCATTAGAGTTCACTTGAGTGAGGTGGAAAGTGGTCTCATACCACTCCACTTCACTCTCCCACATGTCCTCTCATATAATTTGAACTCTCTCATCAAGTATTACATGGGCCTCTAAGGAAGAAATCAACTTGCACCTTGGGAAATTTGAATTTGCATGAAGGAGCATTGGGATGGTCAACCATTTGTCTTGGGATTGTAACCATTTTCCTTGGGATTGGCTCCCAAACTTCTATATAATAGTGTCATGGGATCTCACTATGGAACAATCATTTGTTTACTTGTTATTGTGCTTGCAGAAGCGCTACTACTTTGTACACTTTCAAGAATTTCAATAAAAATACTTTAGGGGTCCATTCATAGGTGTTATTCCTTTGAAGCATGGTGCATTATTATCTATTGGTATAATCTATTATATTTATGCTTTTAGTTATTTCATTTTCCATATACTCTTGTAGACTTGCTATTGCAAAGATATCGTGTCTTCACATTTGGTTTTGGAAGTAGGCTTTAGATGTTGGAAGTTCTAGTTTATTTTCAAAGAAATTTCTAGAAGCTTCAATTCAGTGTTTGCTTCTCTAAATCTATATGGACTAATGTGTCAATAAAGTGTTGTAGAAGAATTATTTTTGTAGGATCAAGCGTGAGGGGAAGTCTTCGTGAGACCAACCCACTCTTGAAGCATCTTCATAGGAAGTATCATTTGTTATTTGGATCTTCATAGTTTATTGTACGAAGAAGTTTTCTTGTAGGGATTCATTTGGAAATTAGCTTGTATACAAGAAAACATTCCATTTTTAAATATTTTATCACAAATTAGTGTGCTATTATCGATTTTATTTGCTACTAGAGAGCATGTTGAAGATTAGGCCAAGAAAGGTGTCTTGTTCCAATACCCTTGACTAATGTTTGTAGAATATTTGTACATTAAATTTTGCTAACATTTCTATTTTATTTACACTAAGTTTGACTGTTGGTTTTGCAGAAAATTCAAATTTATTTATGGATTATGCTCAACCTTTGTGTTGATACGATTGCAGAAGCTAAAGCTTGAAACACTAACTACTTGTTGTAGGACCCCAAGAGTATTTGAGCATTGACTTCAAGCAGGTCATGGAGACTTTGGGACAACAAAATACTATCTTGGATGTGGGCCTTTGGGTCCTTGTAATTTTCAGATTTCAAGTGTTGTCCATTGGCCATTGTGGTGGCCACTTCTTAAATGGAGAAACTAGTTCCTATGGATCTCTATCTTGTAAATTTCTCTATGTTCTTTGGGGTAGCCCATTAAGAGGCCATCTACTCATGGTAAAAGAACTAATAAAAGATATTTTTTCTTGTGGGAGCTTGGGTTTTACCCATGGCATCCCTTCTCTCTACTTTGGGAGAAAAATATGTGGGCGAATTAACTTTTGCATTTTCGTGGCTTATATTTTAATTGCATGCTTAAAATTTACACAACCTCACTCATCATATTTTTACTTTGTTTAGATAAGTTTTATGCAATTCAACTTAAGACTTTGCATTATCTATTTTTCTTTGAGCTACAAAGCTACAAGCACTTTACTTTGAGCAATCTATTTTTCACATGCAAGCATTTTAATTTCTAGCAAACTTTAATTTTGTTTACTAATTCATTTCCATTTAGTATAACAAATTGTTTCATGTGTACTTGGAATATTCTTCATTGGTGCAACTCTATTTCAAGTTATTTAATATATTTGTTGCTTTGATGATCATTTAGCTCATGAGTAATTGATGTCATTATCTTGTCATTTGAGCATTTACTTTCAAGTATTATCTCCTTTATAGTTGAAATTGATGTTTATATGCTCATCTTGGTATAACATTTTATTTTGCGGGATTATCTATCATTATATCTTGATTTTAATTTTTGAGCAAGCTATTGTTATTTACTTGAAGGCACTGGTCTATAATTTGAATATATCATTGAAATTTGCTCATTTATTCATATTACTTGCTTAATTCTTGGAAACAAGATGTTTTTGACAAGCACTCCACTTAACTTAATCTACTAGAAACTCATATCATATAACTTTTCACTATGGACCAGCCCCCTTAGCTTACCTTGGATAGAGCTTTATCGGATAGAGTTGGCAATAAGTGACAACCCCATCTCTTATTTTTTCCACCAAACCACACCTTGTGGGGTTAAGGGATTTTTCCCAATAACTTAGATGTGTTGGTAAAAAATAATTTCTAGACCCTCAAAGCCCATTTTTCCTAAGTTTAGTGGAAAATGTGCGAATAAATTATCCCAACATTAAAATAAATGGTGAAAAATAAATATCACACCTGCTCAAATGATGTGGAAATGAGGCGGAAAATCATCTAAAGTTTAAAGTTGAGTTACCAAGTGATGTGGACTCCACATAAGCCACACATAGAGCAATTCGATTTTTTTGTGGAGAAGACAACGAGTTACAGTGAGAAGATCCTCGATTTGAGGAAGTTGACTCTAGCTTCAAGGAGATGTCATTAGTTGACATGATATTAGATTAGATTTCACTTGAGTGAGGTGGAAAGTGGTCTCCTACCACTCCACTTCACTCTCCCACATGTCCTCGCATATAACTTGACCTATCTCATCAAGGATTACGTGGGCCTCTAAGGAAGAAATCAAATTGCACCTTGGGAAATTTGAATTTGCGTGAAAGAGGATTGGGATGGTCACCCATTTGTCTTGGTATTTTCACCATTTTCCTTGGGATTGGCTCCCAAACTTATATATAATAGGTTCATGGGCTCTCACTATGGAACAATCATTTGTTTACTAGTTATTGTGCTTGCGGAAGTGCTGCTACTTTGTAAACTTTCAAGAATTTCAATAAAAATACTTTGTGGGTCCAGTCATAAGTGTTCTTCCTTTGGAGCAAGTGCATTGTTATCTATTGGTATAATCTTTTATATTTATGCTTTGAGTTATTTCATTTTTCATATACTTTTGTAGACTTTCTAGGTGAATATATCTTGTCTTCACATTTGGTTTTGGAAGTAGGCTCTAGATGTTGGAAGTTCTAGTTTATTTTCAAAAAAAATTCTAGAAGTTTCAATTCATTGTTTGCTTCTGTAAATATATATGGACTAATGTGTGATTGAATTATTGTAAAAGAATTATTTTTGTTGGATCAAGTGTGAGGGGAAGTCTTCGTGAGACCAACCCACCCTTGAAGCATCTTCATAGGAACTTTCATTTGTTATTTGGATCTTCATAGTTTATCGTACGAAGAAGTGTTCTTATAGGGATTCATTTGGACATTAGCTTGTATACAAGAAAATATTCCATAATTAAATTTTTTATCTCAAATTATTGTGTTATTATCTATTTAATTTTCTACTAGAGAGCATGTTGAAGATTAGGCCAGGAAAGGAGTCTTGCTCCAATTCCCTTGACTAATGTTTGTAGAATATTTGTACATTGTGTTTTGCTAACATTTTTCTTTCCTTTACACTAAGTTTGAGTGTTGGTTTTGTAGAAAATTCAGATTTATTTATGGACTATGCTCACCATTAGTGTTGATTGGATTGAAGAAGGTAAAGCTTAAAACACTAACTAGTTGTTGTAGGAACCCAAGAGCTTTTGAGAATTGACTTCAAGGAAGTCCTGGACACTTTGTGACAACAACAAACTATCTTGGATGTGGGACTTTGGGTCCTTGTAATTTTCAGATTTCAAGTCTTGTCCATTGGCCATTATGGTGGCCACTTCTTAGAAGGAGAAACTGGTTCCTAAGGATCTCTATCTTGTAAATTTCTCTCTTCTTTTGGGTATCCCATTAACCGGCCTTCTACTCATTGTAAAAAAACTAATAAAATATATGTTTTTATTATGGGAGCTTGGGTTTTGCCCATGGCATCCCTTCTCTCCACTTATGGAGAAAAATATTTGGGTGGATTAACTTTGCATTTTCTTGGCTTCTATTTTATTTGCATGCTTACAATTTACACAACCTCACTCGTCACATTTTTATTTTGTTTAGATATGTTTGGTACAATTAAACTTAAGACTTTGCATTATCTATTTTGCTTTGAGCTACAAGAACTTTACTATGAGCAATCTACTTTTCACATGCAAGCATTTTAATTTCTAGCAAACTTTAATTTTGTTTACTAATTCATTTCCATTTAGCATAACAAATTGTTTCATGTGTACTTGGAATATTCTTCATTGGTGCAACTCTATTTCAAGTTATTTCATATATTTTTTGCTTTGATGATCATTTATCTCATGAGTAATTGATGTCATTACCTTGTCATTTGAGCATTTACTTTCAAGTACTAGCTCCTTTATAGTTGCAGTTGATGTTTATATACTCATCTAGGTCTAATATTTGATTTTGCAGGATTGTCTATCATTGTATCTTGATTTCAATTTTTGAGAAAGCTATTGTTATTTACTTGAAGGAACTCCTCTATACTTTGAATATATCATTGAAATTTGTTCATTTATTCATATTACTTGCTTAATTCTTGGAAAAAAATTATTTTTGACAAGCACTCCACTTAACCTAATATCCTAGAAACTCGTATCATATCACTTTTCATTAGGGACCACCCCCCTTAGCTCACCCTTATCTCACCCTTAGCTTACCTAGAGAGAGATTTAACGAAGAGAGTTGGGAGTACGTGACAGCCTCATCTCTTAGTTTTTCCAGCAAACCTCACCCTATGGGGTTAAGGTATTTTTCTCACTAACTTAGGTGTGTTGGTAAAAAATAAGTTCTAGACCCTAAAAACCCGCTTTTCCTAAGTTTAGTAGAAAATGTGGGAATAAATTAACCCAACAATTAAATAAATGGAGAAAAATAAATATCCACACATCCTCAAATGATGTGGAAATGGGGTGGAAATTCATCTAAAGGTCAAATTTGAGTTACCAAGTTATGTGTACTCCACATAATCCATAAATCAAGATAATCGATTTTTTTGTGGGGAAGACAATGAGTTCTAGTGACAAGATCCTCGATTTGAGAAAGTTAACTCAAGCTTCAAGGAGATATCATTGGCTGACTTGAAATTTGATTAGAGTTCGCCTAACTAAGGTGGAGAGTGGTCTCCTACCACTCCACTACACTCTCCCACATGTCCTCTCATCTAATTCGAACCCCCTCATTAAGGATTGTGTGGGCCTCTAAGGAAGATATCGAATTGCACCTTGGGAAATTCGAATTTGCATTAACGAGCATTGGGATGGTCACCCATTTATCTTGGGTTTATCACCATTTTCCTTGGGATTGGCTCCCAAAACTCTATATAATAGGTCCATGGGATTTCACTATAGAACAATCATTTGTTTACGAGCTATTTTTCTTGCGGAAGCATTGCTACTTTGTACACTTTCAAGAATTTCAATAAAAAGGCTTTGGTGGTCCATTCTTGGGTGTTCTTCCTTTGGAGCATGGTGCCTTGTGGGATATTGGTATATTCTCTTCTATTTATGCTTTGAGTTATTTCATGTTCCATATACTCTTGTAGACTTGCTAGTGCAAAGCTATCTTTTTTTAGCATTTGGTTTTGGAAGTAGGCTCCAAATGTTGTAAGTTCTATTTTATTTTCAAATAAATTTCTAGAAGTTTCAATTCATTGGTTGCTTTTATAAAAATTTATGGACTAATGTGTGATTGGATTATTACAGAAGAATTATTTTTGTTGGATCAAGTGTCAGGGGAAGTCTTTGGGAGACCAATTGTTGGCTCTAAGGGGTCTCGACCTAGGTTAAGAGTTAGTTGCGCACCAACAAACCCTTTATTACTGACCCTTTCGACAACGACCTGTTGCATAGAATGGAGTCTCACCCGAGGCAATATTGGCGGGTGTCAGAACCAGGTTTCTGCATCCAAAGGGATAATGGAGTTTGGATCTACTGCTAAACTCCTACTTGTGCTTATTAGGAACTGCACATATGCATCTATCTACTTTAACAACTTATATTTCATTCATCAATAAATACTTGTGTACTAAGCCTTTAGCATTAAAATACAACATAAAGCATAGAAATAACTTTACAATATTGATAATAATAAAATACACAGATAAACACAACGATGCTTCCAAAACTCTACTTATTTTATTATGATATTATGATAAATCTCTTCAGTACATACACTTCTTCGACCTGCGCACACAGCTACAGGTGGTCTGTGCATAAAGCTGCAGACTCTTCAAGGCCTCCGCGCATGCAGCTACGGAGCCTTCCATTGGCACAAAACATAGAAAGATGGATATTCAACAGTTCATTCTCATCAATAATTCATGGATTACTTGTTTGACACTATGCTACATTTTTTTATATAGCCTTTACATACATACAATACCACGGTCCACATACCATCGCAGACAAAAACTAACAAATAAACCCGAACCCTTTAAAAAAATAGGGGCTTCGACCTGCCTCGAAGTCCCAAACCTCTGTGGGGTAGATTTATCTTCGCTGGACCACACACTCCGCTTCCTCAAAATGCAGAGTCTTTTACTCAACATTGGACCAAGGTTGGCCATGCCTAACAGGCCCCCAACACTCACATGTGACTCGTCTTGAGTCACTCAGCTGGTGCGTCTTAAAAATTCTTTGCAATGCTTTTGTAGGTTGTATTTAGTGGTTGGATCATCGCTACAAGCTGCATATATTATTTGCACACTTCCTCTAATAACTTCTCAGTCATCGGCCCAACAATATTATGAAGCACATATTTTTTTCGTTGCCACATCTCTTTAAGCTTTCTGTTCGTTGTCTGAAACTTATGGATGACCTATTCTTGCCATGGCTGAGTTCACACGGTGATCAGTTTCTCTCTCCTTTGTAGATCCTCGATCTGACTCTGCAGATTTTTCTCTTTCATTATCCGAGTGAGCCGCTGAGCGGGTGCTAAAGTCCTCATAGTGACTCGGATCTCTTCCAACTACTTATGTTTTTCCTGTACTTCATTTTCAATATTTTTAATGTTTGGATCCTCTTGTAGCGAGGTCCAAATATCCAATGTATCATCTAACAACTTTCCACAATAATTTACTATGGTGGAGATACTTTCCAAGGCGGTCTTAAGGTCTTCTTCCCTCTGCTCTCATACCTCAGGCGGTGTGATTGGTTGCAGCCTTATTTGCAGCTCATTGATCTGCATCTGGTATTCAAAATTCATCTTCTCCATGTTTTTCTTGGACTTCTTGATCGTGAGGGCGAGCTTCGCAACCTTCTCTGTTGGGGCTTCCTTTACACAGACCTTGATGTCTGGAATCTCGTTGCAAATCTTGCCTATGGAATCCACCAGCTTCTTGTGTTGTTTCCGCTCCTTGTCCCTCTCCTTGATTATATGATCCACTTCCTTCATGATATATTTGTTGTCCTATCTTACTTCATCATTGGCATGCAACATGCATTGTTCTCACCCCTTCAGTTCTTCGATGATCTCTTGATGGAATTCATGTAGTGTTGTGGTGGGGAGCGTGACAAGGTTCATGTTGATGCTTCCCCAACCTTTAGCATGTGCCCTATCTTTAGCTACTTTGAACTAAATTTCTCCTTCGGGTACCTGCAAAATCCGAACACTAAAATATTCCAATAGGCGCTATGGTTGTGCCTGTTGGCTCGCTTGTGTTGATTAAATGAATGGTTGTTCTTGTGGTCTGGTTTGTGCCAACACCTTAAGCTCCTACATTCCTTGTTGAACCTCTATCAGTGCTGCTTTTTACTGATTTTCAATCATGTTCCATGTGTCTTCTATGATATGCAGCACCTTGTCACCAATTTCATCGATCTCCCCTTCAGTGAGGGTCAGTGGCTCTACGTGTGTAGATCTATATGTCTTATGCTTCTTCCGCGCAGCTGGCGTAGATGTTGGAGGGACCCTTCTCTCTATAATAAATGAGGAATCCTCCCTCTCTCTATCACTTGGAGGGTCCTAGCCACCCTGCTTTGTGCATCTAGTTTCTTCGCCAGTGGAGTTGCCATTTTGTTGGACAGATAAATCGTTCTTGCAGACAAGACAGATCTCCCTAGTATCCTACGATAACTAGCAACAAAAATATAGATGTAAACTACTTTCTCTAGATTATATTTGATCTATAATTATCTATAATGAAGGGTTTAGGACTTACCTGTAAACCAGCGCTGATCGTAGTCTTCTTTCCTATCGCTTTGAATACATTTCCTTTCGAGATCTCCAATCAAAAACATGAAAGAATCAGAAGCACCTACATAATATAGACTAATTCATAAACCATAAATATATCTTGATGATTAAGGAATTCAAGAAATAATCCATTTAAATAAACAACTCATTCAGAAAACAGGATCCATTTGTATTATCTTTTATGAAAGAAGGAGCCTTACAAACGTGTTTTCCTTAATGTTGTACAGGTCCTTCCGGGGTTCGGAACAAGCGTTTCCTCTACTTTGACAAGCCTTTGCACTCTCTCGACTAACATACACATGAGTGTGTAATCATTCCCATATGATAATCAGTTAAGAGAGTCTGAGTTTCTCCAGCAATTCTCCTCAAAAAATCTCAAAGCCTAACTCCCTTTTAGGCTGAACTATGGCCTCAATTTCTAGCAAAAGAGAAGAGGTTACAGCTCCAAATAAGAGGGGATAGAATCCTCTTTCAAAGGGATTAAGTTCCACATACCAAGGGGTAGGCTCCTTTAATGGAGGGATAAATTTACATGAAAGGAGAAAACTTTCCACTGAATAATTGCTTCCAGAAGCTTCCAGATTCAACCAGCTAGGCTTCCAAATTTTACTTCCGCCTTCATTTTACCTTTTACAGGGAACTGCACCTTAAATGAAGAAAAAGTGTGGCCGATTCCGCATGTTCTAAAAGAAACAGATGCGGCACCGTAGGTAATACTAAGAGAAAGTGCGGTACAAGTATTTTTATGACTTTTATAAGCTTTTCTCTCAATTTCAAGGCTTGGTTTTAGAAAATTTATGTTTTTAGACTTCTAAGGGAGTATTGTATGAGTAATGATGAACCCATACAGACAGTAAAACGTCATGGTGACAATTTTAGTGTAACAGATTTCCCCCTAAAGTGCGAAGTCTGACACCATTCGAAGAGTGATGTGCTTTATCATTTTGAGGATTAGCTTGTGGACACCCCAATCGGAATTCTATAAAAACATTCAATGCAAAACATACATATATAAATATCATGGCTGAGGTAGGAATTCCCATACTCAAATCAAACACTAACTAAAACTTGTTCTGATGTAGGAATGATCTTACTATCGCATCAATAATGTAGACACGGTATGGATGCAGCCATCTGTTATAAGTAATCTACTGCATAATGAATAATAAAACTCCTTGCAACCTGGATGGTGGAAACTAGATCCAGGGTCTTGATTTCTGCTACCCGGACTAGTATGATTCTATCCATGCGATTGATTGTGTCGAAGTCGAACATGGTAGAAACCACTTGATTACTAGTCAATGATGTGAACTGTTAACAAGTGTGAGAGAAACCACCAATAATGAAAATGGCTCTCAAAGTACTCAGTACAATCCATGAAATGTGAATAAATGATCTGAAGTCGAACATTTCACAGAATCGTTCAATCGAAGGTCAATGATGCAACCTGTCTTCGAAGGCGAGAAACCTGCCATTAAGGCATGCAGATTCCAAGGTAATGAAAGATTCTAGATCAACTTCCTAGATGATGATCTGTCGTCAATAGAAAGTGATCCGTCGTAGGAAAACCCACGACATGAAACCATTAGATCAAGTTTTGTAGAAATATTTTGCAAGGACTGACTCAGGGATGGTCAACGCGAATGGAGACAAATGTTTGCAAATGAATGGTTTATTTGAACTGTCCTCTTGAACACATAACGACACTGCAGATGGTTTGGTGACAATTGACCTAAAGCTAATACCCAGAAACTGGTTGAACACTTTCAATATGGTTTGATTAACTGATAGGAAAAGGATTTTCCCAACCCAGGTAGAAGTGTGACAAAAAGTGTCGTGTTCAAGAGTGGTAAACTGCTTTTAAACAAAGTTTAACAACTGGATCCATTTTCTCTCTTTTTCCCCCACCATTTCTGGCAAGTACCTCTTTATTTTTGACAAGCTTGAGGAGGATAACATTTGCTTGTTTGTGTAAGCTCATCCTTCAGATGAGTCCAACTTAGTTTAAGATCGAACCCTATTAAGGAGTGGTTCGTTCGTGTTTGTAATCGATAGGTCCTTTACTGTTAAATTTTAACGAGTCCAGTATAGGAGAAACTCGGTGTTTTTAAATTTTAGTGAGTCAGAAGAAAAACTCAAGAAAACTTTGTGGGTGTACTTTTTTGTAAATTTAGTCTCTCAAGCCCAAAAAACGATAAAATAATACATGAGAGAACTCTATTGACCATGATTAGTCAATGTATACCTTTTTCGTAAATAGTCCATTTTAGTCCGAAAAAGGGGTAAACTTATACTGAAGGGACGACTGTTCATTTCCTTTAATGAGTTCGAATAGTCAAGTACTTGGCAATATTTTCATCTTTAGAGAGTCTGAAAAGGGCTTAAAAGAGAACTCCAGGGTTTCGCTTTTTCGTAATTTTTAAGAGTCTGAAAAAGTGATAAAAGTATACTCAATAGTTTCACTTTTTCTGTAAGTTTTAACGAGTTCGAAAAAGTGATAAAAATGTACTCATTTGCTTTTTCATAATTTTTATCGAGTTCGAAAAAGTGATAAAAAGTATACTCCTTTGTCAAAAGGACTATTTCACCCAAAAAATCTTGTATTCTGCACAACAAAAATTAAACATACTTGTTTATGATTAATAAAAATAATTTGGAAAACCACTTTTCAAAGTGAAAAATAAACAAAATAATATTTTATTTGTTCAAAAAATCTTATAAAAATGAGTTTTTCAAAATCATTTTCACCATTTGATTTTAGAGTGCAAATTGAGAGCTTTTGGTAAAAAACGTTCCAGAGGAGATTACGGAATATTCGCCCGTCAGAGTCGAAAACCGTCAATTCTAGGTAATCCACATCATCCTTACCTTCATTTTTGTCCATTTTTTTTCTTAATTTAGGGTTTAAATTGATTTTTAAGGAGGAAAATAGGTTCAAAAAATCACTCACGAGGGTCCGCAGGTAAAACACATGAAACCTGCAGACCCCGATAATTTTACAACGGGAAAATTTTCGTGGTTCCGCACCTTATGCATAAGATACGTGTGGATCCACGCACTATTTCTATGCAAAAAGTGCGGAGGTGCCGTAAGAAAAAATAAAATGAACAAATATCCCAATTTAAACCAAATTTTCCCATTCAAATTGTTTTTGATATTTCAATTTGTCCATTGCAGGATATTTACAACGCTTGAGTGGAGAGAACGTGAGCGTGAAGAAGTTGATGAGGCTGCCATGTTACATCCGCCTACATTACGCATTTTGAGAGAATGTGGCTTGTACAAATTTTGGGTCATTCAAGGTATGATGGCTCAAGTGGATTTGCTTACCTGGCTAGTCACGAATGGGACATACAGGAACAATGCTTTATCATTGGAGGTCACCGACTCGAAATTGAGCTGGAAGATATATACTTCCTCACTGGTTTATCAAAGAGGGGTGAGCTACTCTCTTTGTTTGGAGCTAGGGCAGGTGGCCAGTCTGTCGCTAGCCTTCAGGAAGAATTTTTCAATGAAGAAGAAGACCACAAGGATAAACGTATTGACATAAAAACCATTATTCATCCTGAGCTTAAAGTGGTTGCATTTACTGTAACCAGGTTGTGTGGGAACGCAGCTCCACATGTCGCTACAAGATCCCAAATGAAAACTATCGTTGACTGCTTTAGAGGCACCATTTTCAATTGGTGTGAGGCAGTGTTGGCCAATGTCAAAGGCCAACTGACTAGAGCAAAAAACGTGAAGTTGAAAAAATTCAGATATGGAGCGATCGTGGTTACATTCGCTCTAGAGAGGATTCTTTACTGGCCCCACAACTTATTGCAGTTGATCATGGTAGAGTCAAAGAGCCTCGAATGGTTCGATGGGTTGCATTTATGGCCCGTCACAGTGAAGGCAGCGAGGTTGTTCGTTTTACCTCAGCATATATCAATTGGTTGGAGAATCAAGTCTTCATGATAGAAGATTTCTCTTATGCTGGGATAGATTTCCACGATGACTGAGAGATGTCTCTTCCTCCAGGGACATAGTGGGATGAGTCAGGTAAAAAATCATTTGACATTTTCTAAATTATAATTTTTACTTTGAATCGTCCAAAACTAATGACAAAAATTTCAAATGCAGATGTGGATCCATGTCAACTAGCCACTCTCTGTCCTGTTGACAAGAAGCCAGCTGCAGCACCACCACCACCACAGGATCAGATAGCAGAGGTCCTTACCGACTTGGAAAACCATCTGGAGCGGTTGAATTTAGATATTCCAGAGACTACCATAGACGACATTCCGCTCCGCATACAAAGATATGTTATCGGGGTTCCAGGACCGTTCAGGAGATTTCTGAGCAAGGTGGCACGGGCTATAGTGTTTTATCGTGATCATCACCACGGATAGTGGATGATTGATATTGTATACTTATATCATTTTTTTGTGTCACTTTTTTCCGATCATAAAGTATTTTGAACCTATGATCGAGGACGATGTAATATTTTTTGAAAACACTACTCTTATGCTATGATATTACTACTATTTCCAGTTATCTGTCTTAACATGTTATCGAATGTTATTTTGATCTACTGCTTTAATTATTGCAAATTTCTATTTATAACACTAGAAGCTACTGCATCGACTAATGTGTTTAAATTTCTCAGAATATGTTGATACTCAATACAATCAAATTCTCATTCCAAGAGACGAAATTTCAAAAATAATCTTAACAATACTAGGTTTTTAATTGCATATACTCTATTCAATTGTAATACAACGAGTTCATAGTCTAACCTAACAATCAAACTTCGAATTCCAAATGAAATGGACTCAGACAATAGCTCAATAAATGCGCTATACTCTGCAATATTGTTCTTCATTTGACCGAGGCTTACCCCATGCATAGATACTAACTCATCAGTGGGTGAATAAATAACCCAAGCTGCGGAAGAAATGTTCTGTGTACTACGACAAGCACCATCAGCAAAACCAATGTATGTTTGAAGGGACGTCGACATCTGCAAAATCAAGAGTGATTCAGATAAGCAAGGATAGTGGTAAAAGCACATTTAAACTAGGCACGCTTTTCTAATCTACAACATGCTAGCATATGAAAATAACTAATATACAGGGAAGTCTCCACACAAAATTCAAGCATAATATATCTTCAGATAAAGCACATTTATGGGTTTGTCTAAAGAGACCCCGTCAAAATCAATCAGTTCATAGGCCCCTTTTGCAAGTTGTCGCTTGACAATATAAGGACCATGCCACATGGGTTCAAATTTCCCAAACCCTAGCTTGTCGTTAGCTTGATCATAAACCAAGACTAGGTCTCCTTCTGAGAAAATACGAGGTGTAACACTTCTATCATACTGAGCTTTCATTCGTTTCGCATGAGTTTCAGTAGCTAATGCAGCAGTGCATCGATTCTCATCTAATTGAGCTAAGTACAAAAAGAATTTCTCCTCTTTAGAAGTGGCTAGTAGTAACTCTATGGCTAGTTTAAGTGATGGTATCTTGCATTCAATTGGTAATACCACTTCTAAACCGTAAACCAGTCGAAAAGGGGTAAAACCTGTTGATGTTTTTGCTGAGGTTCGATATGCCCAAAGTGCTGAAAAAAGCATGGTGTGCCAGTTCGATTTATGAATTCCGATGATTCGTTTGATCATGGTGATTAAAATTTTATTGATAGCTTCAACCAGACCATTGGCCTGTGGGTAATATGGTATAGAACTGTCATGGCGTAGGACAATTTGATCATTCAGTTCGGTCATCATGATGTTTCGAAAATGACTCCCATGGTCAGTAATTATCGCTTGGGGTACACCGAAACGAGAAATCACGTGATTGAACACCAAAGTAGTTGCAGTTTTTCCATCTACCGCAAATGTAGGCATCGCCTCGGCCCATTTGGTAAAATAATCTACTGCGAGATAATATACCCATTCCCCCCGGCTGAGTGAGGGTTACATGTAATGAATTCAATGCCCCATTTTGCAAAAGGATCGACAGAAATTATAGGGTGAAGAGGAGTGGGTGGTGCATGCATATTTCTTTCAAAGATTTGACAGTTGTGGCATTTTCGGATTGCAGAAATATAATATTTAAATAAGGATGGCCAAAAATAGCCAGCGCGTAGTATCTTTTGGGTTGTGGCATACCCAGACATATGACCGCCACATGCTCCAGAGTGACAGTCATTTAAAACCTTTTGAGCTTCGTCAAGAGTGAGACAACGGCGAAAAACAGAGTTCGCACCACGATGGTATAGTGTGTCACCAACAATATGATATTACTGAGACTGGAAACGGATTTTTTGTCGTTGTGACCGTGAAATTTCAGGCCAAAAATTTTGGGTTTGGAGATAAATAATGATATCTCCATACCAAGGATCGATGGTACTGATAAGAAACAAAGATTCATCTGTGATCGGATGTTCTGCCACAGTTTTCGTGTCAGTACTTGGGAAGTCACACATAAGTTCAGCGAATACCAATGATTTCTTTGATTTGGATTTTTCAAATTCCAAATCAAACTCCTGTAGGATAACAATCCATTTGGAGTATTTTCCCCCTAGCAGTTGTTTGGTAAAAATATACATCATAGGGTTACAATCAGAAATCACTGTTGTTTTGCGTAACAATATGTAATGACGAAATTGTTGGACAACTTGAACTGCTGCCAAGGCCAATTTATCCACATGTGAGTACTTGATTTCGGTCGGATGCAGATTGTGATTGAGTTAATAAATCACATGTTCATTGTGGAATTCATCTTCCTGAACTAAGACCATGCCAATCATAGAATTGGAGGCTGCTAGGTATAAAAAGTAATCCTGGTTGTAATTGGGAGGATGCAATAACGGTGCATGGGTCAACGCGTGTTTAAGAGCATCAAAAGATCGATCAGCGATCTTGTCCCAAAAGAAATGAATATTCTGCTTTAACAACCTGGTAAAACCTTTGGTTAATTCAGCATAGTTAGGAATGAATTGACGTAAAAAGTTCGCTTTCCCTTGCAAACTTTGGAGTTGGCGAAGAGTAGGAGGAGGTAAATTGATGATAGCCTCAACCTTCGATGGGTCGACACAAATGCCTTCCTTTGAGACAACAAATCCAACAATTGTTCAAATTCAACACAAAAGACACATTTTTGAGGATTCAAACGAATCCTATAATACCTACATCTCATAAAGATAGCTCGTAGATGAGTAAGATGATCTGCTCTGCGCGATGAATGAGCAGGTAAATCATCGAGATAGGGTTGCACAATGTGTTTAATGTCATGAAATGCATAAGACATTGCCCTCTGAAAAGTTGCACCAGTGTTCTTAAGTCCAAAAGGTAATTTGCAGTAAGAAAAAGTCCCCCACAGACAAATGAAAGTTGTTTTGGGTTGATCAGCAGGGAGTATGTTGATTTGATTGTATCCCAAAAATCCATCCATAAACGAAAACATTTCACTTCCGGCACAATCGTCAATAATTTGATCGATATAAGGGGTTGGATAATTGTCTTTTGGACAAGCTCGATTTATATCCCTATAATCGATACATACTCATATCGTCCCTTGTTTTTTATTAACAGGAACAATATTAGATACCCAATCTGTTAAAGGAATTGGATAAATAAAACCTGCACGAAGTAATTTCTCAACTTCTTCTTTAATAGCGGCAAATTTTCGTGGATGTATCTGACGTAACCTTTGTCGGACAGGTTTAGCATCTGGGTATGTTTTAATTTCATGAAAAACAATTGAAGGATCGATTCCTGGCATTTCTTCATATGACCAGGAAAAAATTTCACGGAATTCCTGAAATAGGGCTTTATATGCTTGGAGTTCATCTGGTGTACAAGAAGCACCTATATGAATGTTTTCAAAAATTCTTGGTTTCAATGAGATGTCAATAGGAACTGTCGTAGAAATGTTTGCTAAGTTCAATTTAGAATCGGAATTAGTGAGAGGATTCTGAGGTTCATTAACATAATCAACGGTAAAAATCAAGGAAAAAATCAGTTTCAAAATGATCGATATCAGGTAAAAACGAAGATCGATGATGTAGAGCTTCCCATGGTAATTATTCTATAGACAACAATTCACAAATATGCTCATCATTATTGAATACTTGTTGAACAAGATCCAGAATTGATGGCGAAGCTGAGCTTGATATCGAAAGTGATTCCTCATTGATCACATTCACTAGATCAGGTGTAGTTGAAGGAGTATTAGAAAATGACTGTACTGCCTGATATGCTAATTCAAAAGGACTCAAAGGAATTGCGCCATCAAAATAATCCAGTTTTGAATCTGAAGGTACTATCCAAGGATCATCAAAAGAAATAGTACTTGATGTAATCATATCGATATTAGCAATAGGAGGTGTTACGTTGGGAGCAGGCAGGGAAAAATTTCCCAGTAAAGAAAAATCTTTAATTAAACCTACACCAACATCTTTATAAGGGATAGTCAATTTTCCAACATGTTGGATGCTATCAGTAGTGGCTGGGTCGGATGAATAATATAAGAG
The DNA here is from genome assembly GCA_034641835.2 of Pinus albicaulis. Taxonomy (NCBI): domain Eukaryota; kingdom Viridiplantae; phylum Streptophyta; class Pinopsida; order Pinales; family Pinaceae; genus Pinus; species Pinus albicaulis. Next base: position 512,183,697 of record CM076571.1, read on the forward strand.
CTGACCCATTTTAACGATCTTTCCTTTATGAGGAAACATGATGAGACGAAAGACCGATGAGACAACAACAGTCATGGCATAAGACCAACTGCGACCCAGGAGAAGGTTGTAATATAGAGGGGCATCAACCACTTCCACATCTAGATTAATGGTTTTTCCTTCGACCTCTATTAGTAGATCCTGTAAAATACCATACGGATGGAAACCTCTTCCATCAAAAGCTTTGAGGATAGTCAGTGATTGGTTAATTGTCGGAGAACCAAGTGATTTCCAACATTTTAACAACATGATACACGTAGAAGCCCCTTCATCAACAAAAATACGAAATCAACGTTTGTTTTTTACTATTACTGGAATCTGAAAAGCCATTTGATGGGTAGGCAGGGTGTAAAATTCTCTAAATCAAAGATCATTAGGTTGGAATCCTGAAGGTCTACGGCTCCTATAGCGGACAATAGTAATTTTCTTTGGGCTGGACATGATTGCAGCACTTCCAAAGCTGACATTGCTAAAGGGGAAATTGCCAAGTCTTCAACAATATTGTAGTTTTGAGCAGCTCTCACATGTGGATTGAAAGCTGATTTATGAAGTACACCTTTAGCAGGGGGTTTTATTACTAAGTCAGGATTCGGTTTCTCGATCTGTAGCGGATCAGAAAATGAGGGAGATGTAGTTGATGTGGAATTATAATTTTCTACTTCTTTACCACCAACGGGATTTTTACTACCATAATATTGCGATCACGTCGCAACCATCAAGATATATTCTAGCGTATTCGAGGAAGATCCAATCATATTACTATCTTGAACAGGAAAGGGATCCTTCAAGACAACAGGTGTGGACGATCCCTTAACGAATTTTGATACCCCGGCTCTATGCGGGCACTCTTTAGCAAAATGATCCTCATCACAGATCAAACAAGGATAACGAGGTTTTCGTTTATCTTCAGTTGGTTCAGTTTTATCGTGTTTATCTTTTGAATATGATTTTTTGTTTCTTTTCTTACCTTTCTTCTTACCACCAGTTTTAGGTTTGGCTGTAGATGATTCTACAACATGAATATCGGTGGAAGTTTCAACGGAAGAATCTCCTTTGGGTGAATCGGGTAAAGTTATAATAGGAGAAGTTGGCTTGGAAGATTTCTTCTTACCCTTGCCAGTGTTAACAGAACCAATTACACCATCAGTGGCATGAGAGCCTGAAGGAGTTGTAGTTAATTGACCATCTCTTTGTAAATCGGGGATTTTTTCATATAGAGTACCTGACTGTGTATATACAAGGTCAAGGTACTGAGCTTGAGCAATGACTTTCTCTTCTGTAACAACGCCTCTTTTGGCCACATCTTCAGTAATTTTGGGAAGTAACGATTTGATAAACCATTCAGCCAAAATTTGATCCGAAATAAAGACTTTCACTAAATGTCTCCTACGTCGCCATTCATGAATGTGAGCATATATGTATGTAAACGTAGATTGTTTTAATGAGGTCAACAATTTCATACCATTGTCGTATCTGACAGGTAACTGAAAATGGGTTAAGAAAGCAGTAGCTAGTGCATTAAAATTATTAAATGAGCCTCATGGTAAGTCAATGTACCATTTGGAAACTAGACCAATGAGAGTTCTCTGAAAAAGACATAATCAAATTGAATCATCGATTAGAGAATTGGATGCACACCAGAGGTGATAAGTATAACGTGATTAGATGGATCTTCTCCTGACTTACCTTCTGTTTATCATGTTAGCCCTCTATTAATTTTTTGACAAGCAAACAAGAGGTCAAACTGTCTTTGAGCTTTCAAGGAATGCATTCCCTCTGAAAATACATCATCCTTGAAGCCTCCTTGTGCCTTTCCCTTTGATAAATCCTTACTGTTGTTCCCAGTTTTAAAGCCTCTCTGTTTGTGAAGAAAATGCCCAAAAGGCCTCCCTTTCCATCTTTTCTCATTCCCATTAAACCTCTGTTTTCCTCACCATTTCCCCCTCCCTTAATTCCTCATTAACGCTCTAAATCATCCCATCTTCCCCTTTAACCCTATGAACACACTTTGTTTGGTTTAATATCCCTTATTCCCCTTACCAAATACTTCTTTCGGCCTTAAAACGCACTAAAAATAGGCCAAAATCCCATTTTTTTAACATATGGCAGGCTTAAGCCCCTTTTGGCCAGCCCCCTTAACCACTTCCGCATATGCCCCATGCCCGAGACTGAGCGCTTATGGCCTGGGTTCTAATCGCATTGGAGAATCGAAGTGATACGTTCTGTTCCTTTGTAAACCACAAGCTTCCGATGCGATAGTGTTTTGATTTGTTGGCCTTCTAAATAGTCTCCAACGTTGATCTTAAAGCAATCCAACGGTCGGGCGCTAATCACATCACAACCCCATCGCCAATCGGAGATTTTGTAAAGCACCATTTTGTGTTACGCTGATTTCTGATCCCCGATTACATCTCCGCTGTTCGTTCCCTTAGATCCGATGGCCCTTATTTATCTCGCTCCGCTCTTTTACCCCCGTTCGTCTCCCTACCGATTGAGTCTCCGCTGTCGATCTTGTTCCAGATCGGACAGCTGGCGCTCAATCGCGCGTTTCCAATCAGATTTCTCGAACATATTCCCCGCTGCATCCCCCGATTGTGATCCTCCGATTATAATCTCCACCTTCGATTACATTTAATCCAAAGGCCATCGCACCATCGCCCGATCACCAATCACAAATTTTAAACGGCGCCACCCTCTGCCCCTTCCAATTGCGATATGTCGATCCAATCGTGACTGTCCATATGACCTAAGATCGATGGCCCACTTTTCATCGCCTCCCCATCTAATTTCATTCATCAAACCTTTCTCATGATTTCATCCTTTAATCCCCGTCGTTGATCTCCTCCTAAGATCCAACGGCCCACAGTCAATCACCCTCCACCCGCCGGGTCCCACCATGCAAGGTCCTCGTTTTCATTTCATTTGGCCCCTTTCCTTTGTATTTCGGCCAAAGGCTAAACCTTAGTGTTTAACACTAAAGATCATTCTTCCACCACTCTTTCATAGTTTCCATTGTTCTCCACTGCTTCGCTGCCGCTTCTGTAGGCCTTTATAGCATGTATTTTGCCACCCCTGGTTTTATAATTGGTTTATTTCATTGATTGCAAGGTTTACAGAGTGGAAATTTCACTCTATTGTCGTGATCACAGTCACTATGTTTCAGAAAACAGAGGTGCCACTATAGTAGAGGCAGAGTGTATCAGCAGCGAGGATTAAAGGGGTTTAAGCCTGTCATTTGAATAATTAATGCTTAACCCCGCATTCAAAAGAAGAAGGCACAGTTGGAAGACTAAAGAGCACACGAAACGATCATATCTGTGTTTAATATCAGCAGGACATATTTCTCCAGAAAGTACATCTTCCCATTAAAGCCTCCATGCCTCCTCGAGCCCAGAAACAGTTAATTACACTGATAGAAGCTTCTTAAAGACTGTCAGAACCAGAAGTTATGGAGTATGGAGGCCCGCAGACTTTCTATCCAGTTCACCAATTCCAGAAGGCAGAACAGAGAGCTTTACAGCCATAAAGGACTCCAAAGAAACATCAGAGGTTAGATATCGACCTGACAAAGACCCCTCGGCCATACTATAAAGTAAATATAGCAATACAGTGCCATTAAGCAGTAGGGGCGTGGACGCTTCCTCCATGTTGTCTTAATGAATCAATTTAATGTTCATTATCCACTCATGTGACTCATTTTTCTCCTATAAAAATCCCCAAGAACAGATTGTATGGGGTTCCAAATTTTCAAGAAAAATATGCTGTGAGAGAATTTTGTATGCATTTTTGTGGAACTTTTATATGAATGCAAAGAGCCCGTTGGGTTTCAGTGATGAGGAGTTCTATCTTTAAGGAGGATTCTGGTCTTGGTGCTTTACAATTCGTAAATATTTCTTATGTGTTATAGTTTGGCTGTTCATTTCATTCACATCCATTTATCTTGTATCATGTTCTGGAATGCGAGTGGCTCACTAGTTTTTGGTATGAATTTATCCTAATTGATACTCATGCTCGAACCTGTCAAGCGCTTTAAATATTGCTCAGGCGTGATATACTGTTTCATTTTCCACTTCAACCATACTTCTGCTATATTAGCTTCTATAAGATGTTATTTTTAAAACAATATTCTCATGTATGGATTCTTAATTTTGTAAGCCCATTGCATGTTGATATTTGTTTTTGAATATCATCCCAGTGACAGTTAGTATTATCTCAATCTTTCATACAAAGTATACATCTTCTGATTATTCATCTTTGTGAGGTATTTTAGAACCCAGCCCTCTTTACAGTAAGCTACCTTTGAATTGTTTGATACATTTGTATTAGAGTTTCACACCTTGCCTCTACAGTGTTCCTTTCATTATGCTGAATTTGTGAATATTCTGGTTCCATCTACATTGATCTTTCCTGTTAAAACTAAAATAGCAAGAGAGCCTCATTCTGCTAATTTTCCTTGTTATATCTCACTGCTCCTTGCTATATAAGATGTCCTAGGCACTGATCTTTCAAAACTCAAGGCTGTGTCTAGGGTCGACAACATCCTTTTGGCGCCATTGCCGGGGAATCAAAGTTGAGAAAAGTTAAATCCCTGGGCCTCGACAAAACCTTATTCACTCTTCAAATAGGTGAGCATGGAGAGTTGAGAGTTATAGATCCCTCACCTTAGCGACTCCACATTCATTCATCAGAAAAATTTACTTGCAGTCATGGCTCCTCGTAAGCCACACCTGAGGTCAGATACGTCTCAGCCAAAGACACCTTCTGTGTCTGACCCAAAGAAGATACTACATAGAAGGAGTTGGAGGGAAAGGAAATCAGTCCATACTAAGATCCCTGAATCCTCTTTAGAGTACTTTCCGTCATCCTCCTCTCAAGTTGCCCAAGTGCAAGGTCCCGACTCCACTGTGGGAGATACCGATTACTACTCAGATAGTCCACCCCAGGGAGGTGTCTGAATTAAAGACAACTTTCACCCTACTCCTGAGGTCGAAAAGGTCAAGGAAGTCACCGAAGTATCTGTTATTAACAGCCTGTTGTTCCCGTCCCCACCTCAAAACCCTCTTTTAAGATATGAAATTGAGGTACGTTATCGACCATCAATCCCAGATAACATCAAACACTGGCAGGTGTTTGAGGATGAAGAACAAGTGAAAAGATTCCTGGAAACAGTAGGGGATTTTTCCAAAATGGAGATTGATGCTTGTGAAGAAGAAGAGGCTGAGGATTTTTCAGAAAATAAATGGAAAGAAAAGGTGTGGCCATAAAGTTCTGCAACTAAAAGGCAATGTTATACCCCGAGGACTAGTGCACTTAGAAAGGTTGTTTAACAGAAACGATGTCCCATTGCAGCCGAACAAAGTTGTGGAGGAAAATCAGGTAGAAGATCTTAACCTTAGTACTGATGCTGACCCCAAAGTTGTGAAGTTATCCAAGAAAGTCCCAGAGGATTATAAAGAGCTCTACCAGAATTTATTCCAGTCTTACAAAGATGTGCTTGCATGGTCTTATCAAGACCTAAAAGCCTTCAATATCAGCATCATGCAACATAAAATTCCACTGAAGGGAGATGCGAAGCCATATAAATAGAAGCTTAGATAGATAAATCCCCTACTGCTTCCCTCTATTGAGAAAGAAATTAAGAAACTGTTGAAGGCCAAAATCATTGTGCCATTGAGATATTCTGAGTGGGTAGCAAACCTAGTCCCTGTCTGGAAAAAGAATGGAGAAATAAGGCTATGTGTGGATTTCTGAAATTTAAACCGAGTGTCCTTAAAGGATAATTATCCCCTGCCCAAGATGGATCACATCCTGCAGAAAGTGGTAGGAGCTTCTCAGATGTCGATGATGGATGGATTCTCGGGTTACAATCAGGTGGTTGTACTACCAAAAGATCAAAAGAAGACTGCCTTTACCACTCCTTGGGGTACGTTTATGTATGCCAGGATGCCTTTTGGGTTGATCAACGTAGGGGCCACTTTTCAAAGCGCCATGGACATTGCCTTTGTTGGGGAGCAAGAAAAGTTTGTGGTAGTATATCTGGATGATATCACTATGTTCTCAAAAGATGATGCAGAGCACATTGAACACTTGCGTAGAACTTTCGAGAAGTGCAGAAGGTATGGTCTCTCTCTCAATCCACAGAAGTCATTGTTTGCATTAGAAGAGGGTAAGCTTTTGGGACATATTGTAACCAAAGATGGGATAAAAATAGATCCTAAGAGAGTAGAAGTTATAAATGGCATTTCTCTTCCCAGAAATAAAAGGAGGTGCAGGTGTTCCTAGGGTGCATTAACTTTCTGAGGAGGTTTATCCCTAAACTATGCTGAGATAGTTAGACATATAACTAACATGCTGAAGAAAAATAATGAGGTAAAGTGGTCCCAGGAATCACGAGGGGCCTTTTCTAGGATAAAAAATTCCTTTTTTGAAGCCCCTGTGCTAGCTAGACCAGACTATGCGAAACCTTTCATGATCTTCTCATTTGCATCACCTCATACCATGGCAGGAGTTTTATTGCAGAAAAATGAAGAAGGATATGAGCAGACCATCGCTTTCTTCAGTTAGGTGTTCCGTGATGCAGAGCTGAAATATAACATATTAGAAAAGCAGGCATATGCCCTATTGAAATCTCTTAAAGAATTTCACATGTATGTCTTGCAGTCCCATATCACTGCGTTTGTGCCTACAACAGCTGTAAAAGATATTCTTATCCAAGGAGATAGTGAAGGAAAAAGAGGGAAATGGATTGCCAAAATACAAGAGTATGAGCTAGACATTCGCCCTACCAAACTGATCAAGGGACAAGGGCTAGCCAAAATCCTGTCCGAGTCAAACTGTCAGGCTCTAGGTATAAATCTGTCCATGATAGCAAATGAGGATTCTGAGAAGAAAGAAGAGCAACAGAGAGTAGAGATAGCTACTCAGAAGACACATATGAAGTACCTCATCAGCCCGTGGTACAAAGAGATAGTGGAATATCTTCTAACACTCAGTTGCCCTCCTAGCTGTGACAAAGATAAATACAGAACACTAAGGTTAAGATCACAAAAATTCGTTGTTGCCAATGGTCAGCTGTACTGGCGAGATCCTTCAGGTATTTTGCTCTTGTGTCTCACAGAGGATGAGGTAGAGAATATAATGGCCGAATTTCATGAAGGAATCTGTGGGGGTCATTATAGCTGGAGGGCCACTGCTCACAAAATCCTGAAGGTTGGTTTCTACTGGCCCAAACTCTTTGGAAATGTGTTTGCCCAGGTCAGAGCTTGTGAGAAATGCCAAAGATTTGCCAAAAGACAGAAGTCGGCACCTCTGCCCATGATCCCTATTCACGTGGACGAACCATTCCAGCAATGGGGAATCGACTTTATCGGTGAAACACATCCTCCGTCGAGTGGTCAGCACAAGTGGATATTAACTACCACAGATTATTTCACAAAGTGGGTGGAAGCTATACCTGCGAGAAATGCAACAAATACTGTGGTGATGAAATTCATGGAAGAAAATATTATATCCAGATTTGGATGCCCTGCCAAGATAGTGACTGACAATGCCCAGGCCTTCAAGTCTGCAAAGTTTTTCAGCTTCTGCCAGCAGTATAACATTGCTTTGGGTCACTCCACAGCCTATTAGCCACAAGGAAACGGCCTGGCAGAGTCTTCAAATAAAACACTGGTGAGAGCACTGAAGAAGGCTATCAACGAAAATCATAAAAATTGGGATTCCCAGTATAAATTCTCTCTGTGGGCCAACAGGATTACCAACAAGAGAGAAACTGGGAAGTCCCCATATGAATTATTATATGGGAGGGCAGCAGTATTCCCAGTATATTTAGCCTTACCAGTAGCCCGATTCATGCAAGAAAGTCAAGAAGAACCTGATGATGTGACCTGGAGAATAAATCAGCTAGTGGAGTTAGAAGAAAGACGGAACCAGGTAATTCAAAGGCTGACTAAATATCAAGAGAAGATGAAGGACCTTTTTGATCAGCATGCCAAGGACAGGAAGTTGCAGATTGGGGATTTGGTGCTTAGATGGGATATTTGAAGAGCTGAAAAGGGGAAACATGGTAAATTCGACCCACTTTGGTTCGGCCCTTTTAAAATTGTGGAACAAGGGGGAAATAACACTTTCAGCTTGGAAAATTTACAGGGAGACTTGCTCGATGCCCCTGTAAATGGTCAGTTCCTCAAACCTTACTTCCAGTTTTGATTCAGGTCGAGAGAGCCTGATGTATTATACTGTACACTAGTTTTTTGTTTTCATCTTTGTTTGAATGATGTGTGTGTCATGATGAATCATGAAGAGAAAAATAAAAAGTGCTGAAGAGTGGTGTCCACACAGAAGATTAACAGGTGGTTTGCAAAGTTTTCGACACACTCAGGGATGAACGTGCCGTCCCCAGGTGGAGCCAATATTGATCATGTTAGCCCTCTATTAATTTTTTGACAAGCAAACAAGAGGTCAAACTGTCTTTGAGCTTTCAAGGAATGAATTCCCTCTGAAAACACATCATCCTTGAAGCCTCCTTGTGCCTTGCCCTTTGATAAATCCTTACTGTTGTTCCCAGTTTTAAAGCCTCTCTGTTTGTGAAGAAAATTCCCAAAAGGCCTCCCTTTCCATCTTTTCTCATTCCCATTAAACCTCTGTTTTCCTCACCATTTTCCCCCTCCCTTAATTCCTCATTAACCCTCTAAATCATCCCATCTTCCCATTTAACCTTATGAACACACTTTTTTTGGTTTAATATCCCCTATTCCCCTTACCGAATACTTCTTTCGACCTTAAAACGCACTAAAAATAGGCCAAAATCCCATTTTTTTTAACATATGGCAGGCTTAAGCCTCTTTCGGCCAGCCCCCTTAACCACTTCCCCATATGCCCCACGCTCGAGACCAAGCGCTTATGGCCTGGGCGCTAATCGCATCGAAGAATCAGAGCGGGACATTCTGTTCCTTTGTAAACCACAAGCTTTCGATGCGATAGTGTTTTGATCTGTCGACCTTCTAAATAGTCTCCACCGTTGATCTTAAAGCAATCCAACGGTCGGGCGCTAATCGCATCACAACCTCATCACCAATCGGAGATTTCGTAAAGCGCCATTTTGTGTTATGCCGATTGTCGATCCCCAATTACATCCCCGCCGTTCTTTCCCTTATATCCGACGGCCCTTATTTCTCCCGCTCCGCTCTTTTACCCCCGTCTGTATCCCTGCCGATTGAGTCTCCGCCATCGATCTTGTTCCAGATCGGACGGCTGGCGCTCAATCACGTGTTTCCAATCAGAGTTCTCGAACGTATTCCCCGCTACATCCCCCGATTGCGATCCTCCGATTCTAATCTTCACCGTCGATTCCATTTAATCCAACGTCCATCGCACCATTTCCCGATCGCCAATCGCAAAGTTTAAACGGTGCCACCCTCTGCCCCTTCCGATTGCGATATGTTGATCCAATCGTGACCGTCCGTATGACCCAAGATCGATGGCCCACTTTTCATTGCCTTCCCATCTAATTTCATTCATCGGACCTTTCTCATGATTTCATCCTTTAATCCCCACCGTTGATCTCCTCCTGAGATCCAACGGCCCACAGTCAATCACCCTCCACCTGTCGGGTCCCACCATCCAAGGTCCCCGTTTTCATTTCATTTGGCCCCTTTCATTTGTATTTAGGCCAAAGGCTAAACCTTAGTGTTTAACACTAAAGATCATTCTTCCGCCACTCTTTCATAGTTTCCACTGTTCTCCACTGCTTCGCTGCCGCTTCCGCAGGCATTTACAGCATGTCTTCCGCCACCCCTGGTTTTATAATTGGTTTATTTCATTGATTGCAAGGTTTACAGAGTGGAAATTTCACTCTGCTGCCGTGATCACAGTCACTGTGTTTCATAAAATAGAGGTGCCACTATAGTAGTGGCAGAGTGTATCAGCAGCGAGGATTAAAGGGGTTTAAGCCTATTATTTGAATAATTAACGCTTAACCCCGCATTCAAAAGAAGAAGGCGCAGTTGGAAGACTAAAGAGCACACGAAACGACCATATCTGTGTTTAATATTAGCAGGACATCTTTCTCCAGACAGTACATCTTCCCATTAAAGCCTCCATGCCTCCTCGAGCCCAGAAACAGTTAATTACACTGACATAAGCTTCTTAAATACTGTGAGAACCAGCAGTTATGGAGTGTGGAGGCCCGCAGACTTTTTATCCAGTTCACCAATTCTGGAAGGCAGAACAGAGAGCTTTACAACCAGAAAGGACTCCAAAGAAACATCAGAGGTCAGATATCGACCTGACAGAGACCCCTCAGCCATACTATAAAGTAAATACAACAATACAATGCCATTAAGCAGTAGGGGCGTGGACTCTTCCTCCATGTTGTCTTAATGAATCAATTTAATGTTCATTATCCACTTCTGTGACTCATTTTTCTCCTATAAAAATCCCCAAGAACAGATTGTATGGGGTTCTATATTTTCAGAAAAATATGCTGTGAGAGAATTTTGTATGCATTTTTGTGGAACTTTTATATGAATGCAAAGAGCCCATTGGGTTTCAGTGATGAGGAGTTCTATCTTTAAGGATGATTTTGGTCTTGGTGCTTTACAGTTCGTAAATATTTCTTATGTGTTATAGTTTAGCTGTTCATTTCATTCACATCCATTTATCTTGTATCATGTTCTGGAATGCGAGTGGCTCACTGGTTTTTGGTATGAATTTATCCTAATTGATACTCATGCTCGAACCTGTCAAGCGCTTTAAATATGGCTCAGGCGTGATATACTGTTTCATTTTCCACTTCAACCATACTTCTGCTATATTAGATTCTATGGGATGTTATTTTTAAAACGCTATTCTCATGTATGGATTCCTAATTTTGTAAACCCATCGCATGTTGATATTTGTTTCTGAATATCATCCCAGTGACAGTTAGTATTATCTCAACATCTTTTGATTATTCATCTCTGTGAGGTATTTTAGAACCCAACCCTCTTTATAGTAAGCTGCCTTTGAATTGTCTGATACATTTGTATTAGAGTTTCACACCTTGCCTCTACAGTGTTCCTTTCATTATGCTGAATTTGTGAATATTCTGGTTCCATCTACATTGATCTTTCCTGTTAAAACTAAAATAGCAAGAGAGCCTCATTCTGCCAATTGTCCTTGTTATATCTCACTACTCCTTGCTATATAAGATGTCTTAGGAACTGGTCTTTCACAACTCAAGGTTGTCTCTAGGGTCGACAACACCTTCAAAATTTGGAATATCACTGGGCAACTTATTAGGCATTGGCGGCCAATACGGAAGATAAATTATGGGATCATTCATAAGGTGTGATAAATCAGGTAAATCTAAATTTGCTATGAATGGTAACCGACGACTAGGGTCTTGATAACCTTGTGTGATCAAACCAGTTCCAGGAGGAGGATATCCAAGATATCCTGGAATTGGATTTGCATTGGGAGCTGTGAAACCTCCTGGATAACTAGGATTAACCGGACCAAACTGGGGTTTTTGAGGTACTTGATAAGTATACCCAGGATACGGCTGATACTGAAATGTTGGATTTTGTGTAGTATGTCCAAATTGATACTGCCCTTGGTACAATTGATAAGTAAATTGTGGTTGACTAGTGAGAACCGTACCCATACCAGATTGTCCTGTAGGCATCTAGGTCGTAGTCTGAATTATAGGTACTGATTGTGGAACAGATACTTGAGGAATTTGCACTGATACAGGGGTAGTAGAAACAGGAGTTGTAGATACTCCAGAAATAGGTGTGGTAGGTTGAATAGAAGTTGCAGTAGCAACAGAAGTTTGAGGCGTAGTTCTAGGTGTACTAGGCCCAGGCTGTTGAACAGAACCAGGTGCAAAGACTTGAATGGTAGGCTGGGCAGGTTGCTAGGTTGGACCAGAACCTATGGGATGTCCAAGTTTATTAGGTAACTGCACATTGGTTTGTAAAGTCTGTTGAATTTGAGATGGATCCCACACCATATTAATTCTAGGGTATTGACCCATAGAAGGTTGTGCATATGAAGGACCATAACCAGGTTGAACGTAAGTTTGATAATTAACTGGAAAATTACTAGCTCCTTGTAATAATGGTTGACCTAAAGGAGGTTGAAAACCTTGAGCTGGGTACTAACCCTAAGGTTGATATTGACTCTGAGGCATGTACGGAATCTGGGGTTGATATTGACCCTGAGGTATGTACTGTCCTTGGGGTTGATATTGACCTTGAGGTATGTACTATCCTTGGGGTTGATATTGACCTACAGTTTGACCTCCAGGTGGTAAAAAATTACCCTGAGGTTTCCCTCCGGGCGGTAATTGACTACTTTGAGGTTGCCCCCTAGGCAGTAACTGACTTCCTTGAGGTTGAGGACTTGGAATATCACCAGACATCATAAAAATCCGTTCTGTGTTCAATGTGCCAGTGTTTGTTTCATTTGTACTAGATGATAACGTTTGTTCAATTGGTTGAGGAGCTGCTCCTGAGAAGGTACCAGAGAGCGACTAGTATCCCGGAGGAACAGACGAACCACCATATAAAAATTCTTCTAGAGATTCAAAAAACATAGATGACTCACCCGACATGGCTAATGAAGGTTGATAACCTCTCGATGTAGGGTAAAAAGGAATTCGAGGTGGTGAATAAGTAAGACCTGTGTTTTGTAAAAAAAAATTCAATGATAAATACCAAGCATTAGTTCTAAAAGGACTGTAGAATATTGATTCACACTCTCTAAGATTCAAAGTTTCTTGGGTTTCAGGAAGAACTACATCTTCGTCTGGACCAACAAGTTCTTCAATACATACGAGATCAGAAGGAAGGTTTTCAGTAATGCGATGTCTTACTCGAGGTGAATCAGGATCACTAGAAGTTGGAGTAACAAATCATGAAGATGACTCCAACATAGCAGGTTCAGTTTCTGGCTCAGAAATTTCAGGTTCTTTAGCTAATTCACTGGTTGCAGAAGCAATGTCAGTGATTTCAGAAATTTAAATTGGCTCTTGAATATATTCTGTTGTTTCTGATTGATTTATTTCATGATAATCAGGATGAGTAATTATGGATGATTCTCCTGGTTTCGTTGATCTAACTCTGTTGGTACTGTGTGGTACCAGAGCTCTAATTCCTTCAAGTTGGCTTGGTGTATACTCATGGGGTTTCCCCTGAAGTCTACGTGATTGTCTTGGTAATTCAGCCACGATTAAAAATTATTAATCACATGCAATCAAAGAAAATTCCAATAAAAATTCCTAAAGTCACTAAGGAGACAATCAAATGATCAAACGCTTAAGAAATCTAGGAGATCAAACCACTCACAAACAGTAGATTCCCACACTAAAAACACTAGTTGGTGATGAAATCCAACATCATAGTATTTTAATGTAGAAATGACGGTTGGAACAGTTACCCCAACAACCTGCTTAATGAAACAGACTGGTGCAAGTTTCTCCACTTAAAACATCTCGAGTGAAGATAACCCTCCGGAGAGTCCAAGTGAGTCTAGTCGACGTCTGCTCCAGGTACAGTGGGATCTTTCCTCCACCGTCACCTTAGGAAAAAATCTAAAATTTTATGGCCACTAAGGTCACCAACGAGGGTGCACATTTTTGAGACAGACAGGATTTGGTTTCGATTAGGAGCGAGAGCGTGTTGCAGTCCCAGCAAGCCGCTCTTCTGCGCGCTGAAGCCTCTGTGGTGCGCAGCTCTAGCCGGGACACGCCTCGGTCACGGCTACGCTTTGCTCTACGACCTCGGGTGCGGCGTTTCACGGCTCGCTCCTCTGATCCTTGTTGCTTGGTTGGGGTCCTTCAAGACTTCTTTCGCTTCGAGTGCCCACTGCGTTGCGCCTCACAGCACGCGAGAATTTCTTGCTCTGTTGCGGCTTTGTTGTTCTTGCTTCGCCTCTGTGCTCCATGCATGACTGGCCGGGTTTGAAACAACGCATAGATCCGGGCCGCGTTCTTGCTAGGGCCCGCGCCCATGGAGGGGCTGGGCTCTCCCCAGGGGCCTCGTCCCCCTCCCCCGCCCTCTGCTGCTGAGGCTTTCGATCGTCTTTTAGCAGGGCTTCCTAAGAAGAAGAATGTGGAAGCTGCGAAATTTGTTAAGAAAATGGATGAAATACCTGAGATCTCTCTCCCAGCAGAGACTCCGATTCAGGTTGCTTTATCTCTGTCTGAACGAGCTCTCATAGGCCAGTTCACAGGGCTTTGGCCTTCTCCCAAAACCACTGAGAGCTGGGTCAACAGAAACTGGGTGCCTCTGATCAAAGAAAGCGTCACTTCTTATTTTTTGGGGAGAGGTTACTTTCTCTTCGAGTTCACTTCCAAAGAGGATAAAGATTTGATCTTCCAGAATGGCCCCTACTTCATGGGCCCCCAGGGTTTATACCTAAATAAGTGGACTCCTGACTTCGACCCTGTTGTGGATGTGCCCAAAGCAGTCCCGGTGTGGGTTAGACTCCCAAATCTCCCAGTTCACTGCTGGAATTGGGATTCTCTGATGCATATTGGAAATGCCCTTGGGAAGTTCATCGATCGAGCAAACAACAAGGACCAGTATGACTGTGCTAGGATCTGTGTGGAAGTAGATCTTGAGGTTGGGCTACCAGAGGCCATCAAAATCAAAGTCGGAAGCTGGACACACGTGCAAAAACTGGACTATGAGCAACTGCCCTTCAAATGTCGGAAATGCCATGTCTATGGCCACTTCGCCAGAGGTTGTCCATCCAACAATGAGGATGTGCAAGGGAAGGAGGACGGATGGAATCAAGTCAAGCGCACCAAAACCTCCCATAAAGCTCAAAAGCCGGGAGGCCCTAGTGGCAAAGGTCCCCATCAGGCCTCTTCTCAGCAGATCCAGTCTAAGCCCGCTTCTGAAAACAAGTTTGAACTCTTAAGCTCGCACCAAGAAAACACCCAGGAGGTGGAGGTTCAAAAGACAGCATTCCCGGTCAAAGAGACCCTCTCTGTGTCTTCCAAAGACGCAAGTGTTGCAGAAAGCTCAAAAGGAACACCTATTGGCGTCGAGGAAGAGGATCTAGAGTCGGAAGAATCAGAGGAGGAAGGAGAAATAGGCGACTCTCAGACCTCTGTTAGGAGATCTACAAGAGGTCGCAAAACAGATCGGGAGAAAAGAGAGCAGGAAACGTACAAGGACAAGTTACAGGGCAGCCAGCCAACACTGGAGAAACTACTAGCAAAAAAGACAAAGATGGTGAGAAGCCAGCCCCCAGGCTCCAAGGGATCCCAGCAGAACAAAGGTAAATAATGAAAATAATCTCCTGGAATTGTAGGGGTATGGGGAGCAAGATCAAGGAAGAGGCAACAAGAAGCTTAATAAGAATAGAAGCCCCGGACATATTCCTTATCCAGGAGACTAAGATGGAGGAAGCAGACTTCCTCCAAACAAGTAAAAGACTCTGGAGTAAAAGCAAAGCAATAGCTGTCTCAGCCCGAGGAGCCTCTGGAGGGTTGGGCACTCTTTGGAATGAAAGCAAGTTCTCGATAATCTCTGAAATTTCAAACACTCATTGGCTGCTTCTAAAAATGCAGCATCTTGACACTAAAGAATACTTTTGTCTCTTTAATGTTTATGTTCCGGTCAATGCTGGAGAAAAAAAGGCCTGTTGGGACTCTATAAGAAACCAGGCAGATTTAGGGAATCTTGACAACATCATTATTGCAGGCGACCTCAATCTCACATTGCACTCCTCTGAAAAGAGAGGAGGTTGCATTGTGCGAGATCCGGCAAGGGAATGGGCAGAGGATCTTCTGCAAGACTGGGATTTGCTGGACATTAAGCCCTCTTCAGGTAAGTTCACTTGGTCAAACAAAAGAGTAGGCCCTGGTCACATAGCAGCAAGACTGGATAGATTTTTTGTTCAAAGTTCCTTTCTATTGCTTGGTTTAGATGCTAGTATGCAAATACTTTTTTGCAGCATATCTGATCATAACCCTATCAAGCTTGATCTCCGGGCTCACCCCGACCTTGGCCCCATTCCGTTCAGATTTAGCCCCCTCTGGGTCAAGGAAGCCAACTTCATGCAGATTGTCAAAGAAAGTTGGTCTCAGCCAGTTAATGGATCACCCTTCTTCGTGTGGGAAGAAAAACTCAGAAGAACGAAAGCTGCTTTAAAAAGCTAGGCCAAAACTCTTCCTAACCCAGCAGCTGAAAGGAAAAATCTCCAAAGTCAACTGGAAGCACACCACTTGCTTTCGGAAGAGGCATATGTAACTAGAGAAATCCTCGATAAGGAGATTCAACTCCAACAGCACTTCCACAAAGCCTGCCTGGCAGAAGAAGAGTTTTGGAGGATTAAGTCTCGTTGCCTTTGGCTCAAAGCGGGAGACAGAAATTCCTCTTTCTTTCACAAGCAAACTCAAGCCAGAAAATGCTTCAACACCATATCTGAGATTAAGGATGACAATTCCAATCATAAAGACTTTGCAAGCATTAAACGAGCAACTTTTCTTCACTTCCAGAAACTGTACAGTGAGTATGTGAATCTGATTCAAAATTCTGATCTCCTGGACTGGGTCCCTTCTTCAATCTCTGTTGAGATGAACCATCTCCTAGAAGCCAAAGTCACCAAGGCTGAGGTCAAGAATGCTCTCTTTGCCATGGATCCTGACAAAGCACCAGGACCGGATGGATTCACCGCCAGATTCCTACAATCCTGTTGGCACATAGTGGAAAAAGATCTCTGCAAAATGGTTCAAAAATCCCAAGACTGTCAGAAATTAGGAGGCAGCACAAATTTTGCGTTCCTTGCCCTTATCCCCAAGGAGAAAGGCGCCAACTCCTTCAACAGATTTCGCCCCATCTCTCTCTGCAACATTGGTTATAAAGTGATCACCAAAGTAATAGCACACAGGCTGAAATATCTTCTCCCCACAATCATTCCTGAAAATCAAGGGGGCTTTGTTCACGGTAGGCAGCGAGTGGACAATTTCATTTTGGTTCAAGAGGCAATTCTCTCAAGTCAGCAGCGTAAGGAAAGAGGTATGGTTGTCAAGCTGGACTTAGCTAATGCCTTCGATCGAGTCAGGCATTGCTTCCTTTTGAATGTTCTGAAAAAATTTGGATTTGGGGAGAACTTTATAAACTGGATTCGGGCCTGTATCTCAGAGCCTTGGATTGCTCCCCTTGTTAATGGTAGAGCAGCTGAATTCTTCAAAGCCTCAAGAGGACTAAGACAGGGCTGCCCTCTTTCTCCTCTTATGTTTGTCCTTCAAGCCTCCGTTATCAGTTTCTATCTAAACAAGAAAATGCAAGAGCAGGAGATCACAGGGCTTTGCATTGCCAGAGGAGTTAAAAGCATCAACCACGCCCTCTTTGCGGATGATACTTTACTGCTGGGGGCTGCATCTCTACACTCAGCTAACAGATTTAAAGAAGCTATAGATGATTATTGCATGATGTCGGGAAGTAACCTCAACAAGGGGAAATGCCATATTTACAGTTGGAATACTCCTCCCAGCTTGCTCAGCTCCATTGCAAGATGTTTTGGCTTTGCAGCCTCTCCAGCTTGGACTTCTTTCAAATACCTTGGGCTTCCTATATTCCTCAAGAGGGCCTACAGTAAGGATTGGCTCCCCCAAGTGGAAAAATTCAAAAATAAGCTCCAGGCTTGGGGGCTCACCTGGCTCAATATTGCGGGCAAGTCTATCCTCATTAAAGTTGTCCTTTGCAGTCTCCCCCTATTTCAGTTCTCTGTTCTATTGGCTCCAATTGGCATCCTTCAGAAAATGGAACAGCTTATTCGAAACTTCTTTTGGAAGGGGGGCAAACAAAATGAGAGGAAATTCCATCTGGTTAACTGGGAGACCGTCTCCAAACCACTGAGGGAGGGGGGGCTAAACTTCAAGAATCTCTCTCTTCAGAACATAGCCATGGGTGCCAAGCTGCTCTGGAGAATCATTGCGCCCAAGCCTTGCTGGGCCCAATTAGCACTCTGGAAGAAATATTTTAAAGGAAAGAGACTCAGATGCCTAGATGGTCCTCTCCCCCAAAGCTCCTCTCCCTTTGCTAGACTCTGCTCCAAAGCTGCCCCCCTGATCAGCGCCAACGCCAACTGGATTCCAGGAAATGGTAAGAAGATAAATATCTGGACAGATCGAATTCTGGATCGCGATCCAATTGGTGACTGTTCCTCTTTGAACACGATTCGTTGTTGGTTGACTGCTGCTGGGAAAATTACACTGTGGGACATCTCCTCGTGGGATGGGACGCATTGGGCAGGATGGAATTTCTTCGACGTGCCTCCGGAGCTCCTCCAGGATTGCAATTGTCTTCGCTCCATGCTGAATGGTATTGCCCCCACTCATCTGCGCAGAAGAGATTCGCGTGGCTGGGGAGTGTTGGCTGCAGGGTACACGGTAGCCCAAGGCTACGCAAAGCTCACCTTGAGGCCTCACGTCCCCCCGGACCCTGCCCCTTGGACTGCGATCTGGCGTCTGCACTCTCTGCCTAAAATCGACATGTTTTGTTGGCTTCTTTGCCACAAGAAAATTCTTACAGATGACAAACTGCAGGACCGGGGTTTCCATGGTCCGTCCAGGTGCTCTTTGTGCAGAGAAAATGTGGAATGTGCCACACACTTGATCTTGAATTGTAAATTCACTCTGCAGGTTTGGAGCGAGCTGATGGATTACTGGAACCCCAAATTTGTCCTTCCCACCTCTATTTCTAATCTCTTTGCAAATTGGCAGAACAGTTACCCCGGGCCTCCTCCCAGAAACAAAGTGATAAAAAAGGCATGGTCTGTCCTCCCCAAAATCTGCTGCTGGCAGATCTGGCTTGAGCGAAATAGCAGAATCTTTAGAGATATTAAGCACGATGTCAAGGTGGTGGCGGCCAAGATAAAATTCCAATTAAAGGAAAGCTTGGACAATCAAAAAGATGCCTCAAACCTTACTCATTTAGATTCAGTCTGGGGTACCTCCCTAAATCTGCAATTTCTTCATGCCACCAGCAACACTTCCCACATTGAAGATTGGCAGATAAGGGGGAAGAACAATGCTGAGTTTCAAGAATGGATCTCCAAGCAGCGGGTGCACTCTTTCTTCTTTGATGGGGCTTCAAAGGGCAACCCAGGAAGAGCTGGAGCAGGTGGTATTGTAAAAAATGTTGAAGGTGTTTTGATTCACAACTTTGCATGGGGTCTAGGGATCAACACCAGCATTCAAGCTGAGGCTCTGGCCCTCCTTCAAGGCCTTAAATCGCTCTTGAATCTAGAAATCAAGGAGGCTAATGTTTTTGGGGATTCCCAAGTGATAATCAAAATTATGGTGACAAACTCTTCCCCCCGGGATCTTAGATTGGCAAGGATGATATCCAGAATCAGGACTTTGGGGAATTTGTTTAAAAAGTTGAGCTACTATCATGTGTTGAGAGAAAACAACAAAGAAGCAGACCTTGAAGCAAATAAAGCTGTCCTCATCTCTGCTGGAGCAATAATTCGAGGCGAGGATGAGCATCCTTGAGATTCCATAATGCGCAGTTTAGGTGTTCTACGCCTATTGAATCGATTTGTTTGTAATTTTCAGTGGGAAAATCAGGAAATAGAGAAGTTTTAGATAGTACGACACGGAAGAAATTTGTAAGCTTCGAGCATTTTTCAATATTAACGGAAGGAGTGCTTCGGGATTTAGACATCCTCGATGTGTCAGTTTACGGCATTCGGGCCAGATGAATATTAATATCACATAACCGTTTACGTAAGGTCACCAACAGGAACAAATATACCTGGGGGAACAGTCTACGATCCAATATACGCGCAAGGGCAGAGTAAAAAAGCTCAATCCCCTTGAAGGCTCCTTGAAATAATCCAAGGTATACCAACAAGTGACCCCAGGCTCCTCGACAATGGTCAATCCGAGGTTTACCATTGTTAATACGCGCACATCTTCTATCGTTCCCAGTGAGATAGAATTGATCACCTCACTGGTTCGGATATGATCTAGTGCTTGACTCCTTTAGGAGGAGCTTCCCAGAGCATACAAGCTACTATTGGATTTTTCCTACCGCAAGATCAACTACTTGTTTGTTTTAATTCTCTTGGAGAGTTAATTACTCCCTACTCCAAGACACTAGCCTAAGCTATGTTGCGGAAAAGAGTCCTAGAAATATAAAAAATTACTAGATTGATTTTAATTTAAGCGTTGCTTTTAATAGGTTGTTTCTTAGGACAATAGGTGCAAAAGTGAAACTTTGATGATATGTAGTGACCCGACTCAAAACACACTAAAAAAGCATCTATTATGAGACAATTCATTTCCTTTCAATGAATTCTATCTAAAAGAAAGAGTTGAGAAATGCAATCTTTTAAAACAATTCTTTCCTTCAAAACAAGAACATATGAAAAGAAATATTATCTCATGAGAACTCAGAATGATTAATTTCTCAAAAAGAAATCCCTTTATTCTTCAATATCAAAACTACAATCAAACATTCTCCAAAAGAAAACTACAATTTCTAGAAATAACACTCAAAACTAAAAACACTAATTTCGAGATCTAAAAATGCTAAGAATTAAATCTGAAATCAAAACTTTAAATATTTTGAGGTCATTTTTCTTAGTTTGTAATCGAACTAAGAAATTCTTTGCTGAAATGAGCAAAAACTCAAAAACATCCAATTATGGTTTTTTAAGTGAAATTCAAAACTTAATGAAAAAGTTTCTAAAGATTTGCAAATGAGAAAATGGGATCTAATTCTCATAAAACAATTTTTGCTATGAAGTCAAAGACTCAACAAGGAAACAATGAAATACCAGTGACATAAAGACAAAGGTATACAAAGGTTTCTATTCTTTGAGTGACATAAAGACAAAGAAAAAATCACTTATAACATGCAGATCTTGTAGAAAATCATTCAAAACGTAAAAATGCTGAAAGAAACTTTCAGAAAAAGCTTTCTGACAGAACATACAAGTCTGGGTATAGACTGAGAATCTTACAAACCAATCCTGGAAAAGATAATTTTAAGTTTTTCAAAAAATTTCTCAGGGTCCGCAGGTTTTAGTGTAAACAGGTGCGGTGCTGCACTATGTATACAGAAAAACAGTGGAGATGACCGCACTGTGCCTAAAGACAAAGTGCGAAGACCAAAGAACTTAAAGAAAAATAAAAAATTCTAAAGCACTTTTAAGGAGCTATAGGAATAAATTACCCAAGCCAGTATCAATCAATCAAAATCAGAAAAATAATTTCCTAAGTCAAAAAATAAAAGAAAACAAAGTTCAAGATCCATTCCCTAGTGGAGTCGCCATTTTGTTGGACGGATAAATCATTTTTGCGGACAAGACATGTCTCCCTAGTATCCTATGATAACTAGCAACAAACAAATAGATGTAAACTACTTTCTCTAGATTATATTTGATCTAGAATTATCTATAATGAAGGATTTAGGACTTACCTATAGTCCAGCATTGATCATAGTCTTCTTTCCTATCACTTTGAATATGTTTCCTTTCGGGATCTGCAATCAAAAACATGAAAGAATCAGAAGCACCTACATAATATAGACTAATTCATAAACCATAAATCTATCTTGATGATCAAGGAATTCAAAAAATAAGTCATTTAAATAAACAACTCATTAAGAAAATAGGATCCATTTGTATTATCTTTGATGAAAGAAGGAGCCTTACAACCGTGTTTGCCTTGATGTCGTACAGGTCCTTCCGAGGTCCGGAAAAAGCGTTTCCTCTACTTTGAAAAGCCTTTGCACTCTCTCGACTAACATACACATGAGTGTGTAATCATTCCCATATGATAATCAGTTAAGAGAGTCTGAGTTTCTTGAGGAATTCTCCTCAAAAAATCTCAAAGCCTAACTCCCTTTGAGGCTGAACTATGGCCTCAATTTATAGAAAAAGAGAAGAGGTTGTAGCTCCAAATAAGAGGGGATAGAATCCTCTTTCAAAGGGATTAAGTTCCACATACCAAGGGGTAGGCTCCTTTAATGGAGGGATGAATGTACATGAAAGAAACGAACTTTCCATTGAATAATTGCTTCCAGAAGCTTCCAGATTCAACCAGCTGGGCTTCCAAATTTTACTTCCGCCTTCACTTTAACTTTTACAAGGAACCGCACCTTAAATGAAGAAAAAGTGCAGCCGGTTCCACATGTTCTAAAACAAATAGATGCGGCACTGCAGGTAATACTAAGAGAAAGTGCGGTACAAGTATTTTTATGAATTTTATAAGCTTTTCTCTCAATTTCAAGGCTTGGTTTTAGGAACTTGATGTTTGTAGACTTCTAAGGGAGTATTTTATGAGTAATGATGAACCCATACAGACAGTAAAACGTCATGGTCACAATTTTAGTGTAACAGCGGCTGAAAAAATTTGGGTACGGGTCCATTCTAGTGACCTTTTTCTTGGAGAGAGTACCATTGTTTTAGTATCAGCAGTTGGAGATCCATGATCCGGCTTCGAGGGACCCGAGATTGATGAGGTGCTGCGAGATCTTGCCCCACCAGGGTGGGGGCCAACATATGCATTTCCCTACAGCGTTTTTCAACTGGTTGCATCATCAACTCATCATGGTTGAGGACTTTGCATATGTAGGCATCGACTTTAGAAGAGATCCGGATCTACCCATTCCACCAGGCACATAGTGGACTGATGCAGGTAAAAAAAAAAAAAAAAAAAATTACTTTTCGAATGTTTTTTATGTATTTTGAGACGTAACTTATGATGTTTTTATAGATATGGGTCCTCAAAGACCACCAGGTATGTCACTAATCATGAGGAGGGTAGCCTGCCCGATGGAGGATGTCCTTACGAGGAGGGAGCATACACACTATCCGAGTTAGAGCGGAACTTGCTAGGCCTTATGAGAGGCATCCCAGAGTATGCTACCTTTGATGACAATCCTCTTCGCTTTCAGAGGCATGTAGTCGGGGTTCCAGGCAGACTGCGTCATCTACTCTGGCGAGTGATTCGAGCAGTGACCTGCTATCACAAGCACCATGTGGGAAGATAACAACCCTATTTTTACATTTTTATGCTGATGTAGGCTCGAAGAGCCACTTTTGTAATAGAACACATATTTTTTGAGATTTTGGATGTAACAAACTTGACAGACCCAATAATTATATATATATATATATGCATGTTTCTATGGCTTCTTGTGTATCGTAATGATGTGTTGGTATTTAACATATTGCACGGATGTCTATCTAATACATGATTTGCTAATGTGTTTAAACGTCTTGGAATATTTTGATATGTGATCAATTCAAAATGCCTTTCCAATAATCGAACATGCAAATACATACGCAAAATTTGAGGATTTTGCACAGAATAATGGTCGTTTAACTGTAACACAATGAGTTGTGAGTCTAATTTAACAACCAAGTCTCTAATAGCTCGATAACCGCACTATATTTGGCAATATTGTTAGTTTTTTGACCCAAACAAATACCTTGTAAATTAATCAACTCGCCATCAAGGGGAAAGAGTGCCCATGTTGCGGAAGACAGGTTTTGTGTGCTACTGCAAGTGCCATCAACAAAACTGACGTAATGATTCGATGACATCTGCAAACCAAGTGGAACACAAGGTAAGCAAAGGAAACATGTCTCAAAAGCAAACAATCACACCAATAATCCAAACAAAGCACACTAATGAATAAAACATTAATGTACAATTTATTACACTCATGATTAAGCGTAATATTTTTTCAAATAGAGCCCATTTCGAGGCTCATCCAATGGATTGCCTTCATAATATTCTAGCTCATAGGCTCTTTGTTCCAATACTTGTTGAATGATATAGGGTCCATGCCACATTGGCTCGAGTTTTTCTAGTCCCAATTTGTCATGGGATTGGTCATAAAGCAAGACAAGTCACCTTCAAAGAAAACGCGAGGGTTGACGGATTTTTCATATTGAGCTTTAACTCGTTCTTTTTGCGCTTCATTTACTAAAGCAGCAAGCCTTTGGGTCTCATCAAAGCGCTCGAGGTAAAGAAAACATTCTTCTTCAGGTGAAGTACCAGAAAGGAGTTCGACAACTAGCTTCATAGAAGGAATCTCACGCTCGATCGGGAGTGTGGACTCTATACCATCCACTAATTGGAATGGTATGAATCCAATGGCAGTCTTAATAGAGGTTCAGTATGCCCACAGAGCTGATAAGAGAATGAGATGCCAATCTCGTTTATGCCTCCCAATGGTGCGCTAAAGCATATTCAACAAGACTTTGTTGACAGCCTCAACTTGGCCATTGGCCTATGGATAATAAGGGGTGGATCTATCGAGATGTAACTCCAACTGAGCAGTGATATTTGTCATCATATGATTGCGAAAGTGAGATCCATGATCAGTGACAATCACTTTCGGGACACCAAATTGAGATATGACATGTTTGAAGAGGAATTGCGGCGAAATTAGACCTTCATTATCGTATGTCAGCATCGCTTCGGCCCATTCAGTGAAATAATCAACGACAACGATAATATAACCATGCCCCCTGTCCGAGCGAGGGTTACAGGTCCTGAAATCTGTGCCCCATTTTTTAAAAGGTCTGACGGTCACAATTCGGTGCAAGGGTGAGGGTGGGGCGCACTCTTTCCGAGAGTAGACTTGGCAGTCATGGAATTTTCATACTACAACAATGTTGTCTTTGAAGATAGACAACCAAAATTACCCCGCGCAAAGGATATTTTGGGCGGTAGCATAACCGGACATGTGACCACCACAAGCCCGAAGTGGCAGTCATTGAGATATTTCTCAGCTTCCTCGAGATTCAAACATCAACGAAGTACAGAGTCAATACCGATGCGATATATGGTGTCTCCAACGATGCGGTAAGGTTGAGACTAGTAGCGAACCCGTCGTCGCTCAGAGTGCGATAGATCTGGCTGAAAAGTTTTAGTCTGGATATAGGCAATGATGTCTCCATACCATGGATCAAGAGTTGATGAGAAAGAGAGTATCATCTGGAATGGACTCATCAAGAGGAGTGGGATAATCCTTGGTAGGAAGATCACAAATCAACTCAGCAAAGTCGAGGGATTTCTTAGAATTAGTAGTAGTGAATTCTAAGTCGAACTCTTGAAGAATGAAAATCCATTTCGAGTACTTGCCCCCAAGTAACTGATATGTGAGAATGTAAGTCATGGGGTTGCAATCAGAGATCACCAAAGTTTTGCGCAGGAGGATGTAGTAACGAAAACGTTGAACAACATGGACAATAGCCAACACAAGTTTCTCTACATGAGTGTAGCGGGTCTGAGTATCAATTGTATTATGGCTCAATTAGTACACGACATGCTATTTACCATCATCATCATCTTGAACTAGCACCATACCGATAGTGTTGTCGATGGCTACCAAATACAGACATTAATCATGGTGATAATTAGGAGGATGCAGTAGAGGAGCGTTGATAAGGGCTCGTTTCAATGCATCGAAAGAGATTTGGGAAATTTCGTCCCATATGAACGAGATTCCCTTTTTCAATAATTGAGTAAAGGCTTTGGAAAACTTAGCATAATTCAATACGAAGCGATGGAGGAAAGTGGATTTCCCCTACAAACTTTGCAGTTTATGAACAGAAGAGGGAGGAGGAAAATTGATGATTGCCTTGACTTTAAGAGGATCGATGTGGATGCCTTCTTTTGACACCACCAAACCCAAGAGCCATCTAGATTTGACATAGAAGACACACTTATGAGGATTCAACCTGACATTATAGCGTCAGTAGTGAAGGAAGATAGCTCTGAGGTGTTCCGGGTGATCTCGAAATTTCACAGAATGAGCAGGAATGTCGTCGAGATATGGCTTAAATATGTTTTTGATGTCATGAAAA
Source organism: Pinus albicaulis (assembly GCA_034641835.2). Classification (NCBI taxonomy): domain Eukaryota; kingdom Viridiplantae; phylum Streptophyta; class Pinopsida; order Pinales; family Pinaceae; genus Pinus; species Pinus albicaulis. The sequence continues at coordinate 512,209,569 of CM076571.1, forward strand.
GCATACCACATAGCTCGTTGGAAGGTGGACACGACATTTTTCAAGCCAAAAGGGAGATTTTTATAGGAAAATGGCCCCCATGGACAGATAAACGTGGTTTTGTGCTGATCAACTGGAGCAATGTTAATTTGGTTTTAGCCAAAAAAACCGTCCATAAGGGAAAAAATCTCACTTCCGGCACATTCATCAATGATTTGGTTGATAAAATGAGTGGGATAATTGACTTTAGGACACGCTCGATTGATATCACCGTAATCAACGCAAACCCGGATGGTCCCTTGTTCCTTATTAACGAGAACAATATTTGAGGCCCAATCTACCAATGGTATGTTGGAAATACTGAGAGGGGGGTTGAATCAGTATTCCTTTCAATTAGAGCATTGGTTAATATTCAATTATTATCAGCGTTTGTACAATGATAACAGTAAACAAAAGGAACACAAATGCACACATTTTTTAAGGTGGAAACCGACTCCGGGAAAAAAATCACCTAATGCTTTTCTAATAATTCTTTAATATTCAACTCCAATTGAAAATAAAGCTCCAACTTCCTAGAATCTAGAAAAGCATTCTTCTCCATCTCCCACTGGATGGATGCTCCAACGCCCGTGATTATTCGGTAGTCAACTAAATGGATGCCCCAACACCCAATGAGCTACAACTCACCCTAACACCACCCTACCACCCTATAGAAGAATAAAAGAAGAATGGGCTCCTGTACTAGGGAAAATGGTCCACTTTACAATGATATAGAATGATGTAGAAGAAGAAGACACACTAGAACATAATCCCAACTATGACACAACCACCTGATGATGATCCTAGACCACCTGACACTGCTTCTTCAACTCTTGACAGATAGACACTAGTGCAATTTGTACAATAATGTATTTACAATGACTTAGTACAATGATACATTTAAAATGATTGTATGCAGTGCTGCCCAATTGAAGACTTCATGTGATGAACTTCTTACTATTGTTATGCACCTTGGTTGCTGCTCTTGTCATGTTGCCTCTGCTGCACCTTGCTTTGCTTTGCTTCCCTAGAAATTCTGGTCCTTTGCAGCCCTTGACAACACATGATCTAGCTTTTTCTTTTCCTTCTAGGAGCTCGATATTGAATCTAGTGTATCTCTGTTATTTCAGATCCCCAATATCTAATTTTTTTTCCTGTAGTATTCCTCTGAGTTTTGTTTCCAATGCCACAGGTCTGACCCAATTTGGATTCTTCAAGGGAGAGTTATACCCAATATCTCATAATGCCCTAATTATGGACTATTTCAGCATAGCAAACTTGTATGGCGTGCCACGTGTCACTGTTTCTTCATTTGGCTCTGAAATTGATAGAGAGAAAACTAAAAACTGTGAAACATCTTCACCTTTTACTAAATTCCAATCCGATACTTAGAGAGAGAGTTATAACGATTTTCCCAAGGTCACTTCTTTGAGATGAATTTCAGGAGCCTGCAAAAACACTGACTTCCACAGATCATATCTCCGAAAATATTGTGCACCTAGATCTTAAATTTTTAGAGAATCTTCCTCAGGATTTTGGCTTCACCTAATAAAAATTTCAGCTTTTGAACCTTCGTAGAAAAAAATTTAGAGCGAAAATGCCACGATGACCTATTTTAGATAGCGAAATCCCTTGCATGAGGAGGATATGAGGATCACAATTTATATAAATGCTTAGGTTGAGAGGGGCTTAAACAAGTGACTGTGGGAGGGATTTTAGGAGCTTAAAAAATATTAATTATGACTTTTCAATGACCCATGCCACAACCCCATGGGGTTTTAGCCCACTAACTGGGGGTACAAACTTCAAACATGAATATCTCTCAAACCGTGAAGAATTACATGGCGTGCCATATATCAACGGAAACATCTCGATAAGTAGAAACCATAAAAATCATTATTGACCCAGAATATATTAATTTGGTAGGTCAAAATTCCCATTCAATATTGGGTTAGCCCCTGGTGCTACTTGGGTTGACATCAATGACAACCGCTGATCAACAATCTCCCCCTTTGGCATTGATGGCAACACAAGTACTCCCCCTATGATCATGACACCTCTTCCTACAACAATCTCTCCCCCTTTGACATCAATGGAAAAGGGTAACTCCTCCTAAAACACAACCATCCTGTGGACCTATACACACTTCCACTCCCCCTTTATATTATGAATAAGGAAAATCTAATGAGAACTTGGGAGAATACGGGAAGCACGGCGAAGATATTCCAAATCTTCTGATACTCTCCACGATGTGTATCACTTCCTGCCCAATCTACATTTGTAAAGGAATGAATAATGAGATTGTTACCCTTCGCATACCACAAGCCATATTCTGTTGTTCCCTTTATTTATCGAAGAATTCTTTTGATGGCAATAATATGTGATTCTTTTGGTTTTGCTTGGAATCTTGCTACTTGTCCAACTGCTTGCATAACATCTGGCCGGGAGGCTGTTACATGTAGAAGACTATCAATCATAGATCTGTACAACCTTTGATCCACATCCTTAGATGAGTCGTCTATTTGCAACCTGTTACCATTGGAGTAAGAATGGGTTTGCAATCTTCCATTTTAAATTTCTTGAGCATTTCCTTGATGTACTTGGCTTGACATATAAATATTCCTTTCTCTTACTGAGATATTTGAAGCCCTAAGAAGTATGTTAGCTCACCAAGTAAAGACATCTCGAACTCACTTTGCATATTTGTACAAATTTTCTTACTTAGTTGATCATCATTGCTACCAAGTATTATATCGGCCTCTTTATTTATTAGACATGCTTTAGTTGCTTCATCGAACATATATGTCGTTTGGAGCTTGACTTGTTGTAGCCACAATTTCACCATACCTGCCTTTCCTGATTTCACATTTTGTGGAGTTGAATAGTATTGTGTGTCCCTGATCACACATTTTTCCAACACTGAGAAAATTGTGATTCATGTTTTCAACTAATAGAACATTCTTGGCTAGAGCATATTTTCTTCCGAGAGTGATGGTACCTGATCCTATAGAATTTTAAGATCCATAATTTCCAAAGGACACGGTTCCATACTTCTTCTCTTTCAGAGATACAAATTTATTTCTATCTCCAATCATATGTGTTGAGAAACTGCTATCAACATACCACACATCTTTGTTGTTTTGAGCCTTGAGAGCAAGAGAAAAATTATCAATCTTCTTCTTCCATGTTATTTCGTTCTATGGCTTCGAAGATTCTTCTGGAGGATTTTCAAGTTTGCAGTCTTTGGCTATGTTTCCAAAGTTTCGACATTTGTAACATTCAATATTATTTCTTAAATGTTAAAATCTATTGATGTTTCATTGAGCCCTGAGAGGTTCATATTTGACAAATCTCCTAGAATTGTATTCGTTCCTAGGGTACATGCGACATTCTACAAATTTATGAACAAATTTTCCACATGAATAACAATAGCCATAAAAAAATATGTTGGTACCTGGATGGAAATTTTCGTCAAGGAATTGTCTTCCAAGGCTGTTCTTGCAAATCTTGTCCAATGAAGTCTACATGCATGTCTGATCTCATAGGTTCATTGTATTTTGTTGTAGAAGGTCCTGCTTCTTCTTCTTTGTAACTGATGCCAGTTTTTTCGTTGTAAGATCCTTGATTTTTTATGAGTTCTTCCAATTCCCTTGAGTTGTTAGCATAGTTTTGGATAGTTTTTCCTTTCTTCACTTCCTCATGTAGCAAGACTACTTCGGATTCTAATTCTTCCCTTTCTTGGTTGCTTTCTTCTAACTTCTTTTGAAGTGACTCTTCAATGCATTTGTGCTCTTCAACTTCAATTTGGAGACCTTGAACTTGTTCTTCAAGAGTATTGGAACAGATCTTCTCCGCCTTGAGATCTTTTATAAGCTTGATTGCTTCCTCATAAAATTCTTCTATGGTCGATCCTTCTTCTTCATTGTTTGATACCTCTTTTTTATTGTGCTTTGGTTTATTGTGCTTGGCCATAAAAAATAATCTCTCATTGGCTTCTTCTTTGCTGTCACTCTCTTCATCGGATGATGAGCTATCTTCTTTAGAGAGAAAGTTCCTTTTGGATCCTTTATTTTTTCCTTGCTTGTTGAATTTCTTAAATCCTTTCTTTCATTTTGAGTGTCCATCACTTTTGTTCGGACATTTTTCTACAAAATGCCCAACCTCACCATAACCGAAACATATCAATGAAAGTTTACCTTCAAATTTTCCCTCTCTCACGCTTTTAGTTTTCATAAAGTAAGCATATTCTTTCATCTTTCTTCATGGGAAAGACCTTCTCCATCATCTCCCTTTTCTTCACACTTGCAGGTGCATGTCTTTGAAATTGAAGGTTGTTTGTCCTTATTGTTTTTCTTAGATGTAATGAAAATAGTTTATAGATGTGAAGTACCCTCTTCTTCATCAAGTCTCATTTCATATGCTATGAGAACTCCATGTAATTCCTCTTTGCTGAGTTTGTCCAGATTTGCACTGTATTCTAAGACCGATACCTTTGGGTTGAATCTCCCTGGTAACGTTATAAGAATCTTTCGTATAATAGTCTTCTCGTCAACTGGCTCTCCCAATCCTTTCAGAGTATTGGTTATTTCATCAACGTATTGAAAGTATGCAGAAATGTTGCAATCTTCTTTCATTCTGAGTTGCTCAAATTTTGCTCTATAGATTTGAAGCTTTGCTTCTTTGACATTTGAGTCACCTGCATATATATTCTCAAGCTTGTCCCATACATTTTTGGCGGTTTTAAAACCCAACACCTTATGATAAGTAGATTCAATAAGTCCACTGATAATAATATTCTTTGCTTTTGCATCATTTACCAAATTCTTCTTACCTTGTTCATCCGCAGTTGATGTAAATCCATTTTGAACAGTGTCCCATACTTCGTAACCTTGTGCCAGGAGATAGACCTCCATTCTTCCTTTCCATAGTGCATAATTATTTTCATTGAATAGAGGTACACCATTCTTGGTATGCTCCATGAACTCCTTCCAGCTATTAAAATGCTATTGAAGGAACCAAGCTTTGATACCAATTGTTGGAAATACTGAGAGGGGGGGGTGAATCAATATTCCTTTCAATTAGAGCATTAGTTGATCTTCAATTATTATCATTTTTTGTACAATGATAGCAGTAAACAAGAGGAACACAAATGCACACATTTTTTAAGGTGGAAACCCACTTCGGGACAAAAACCACCTAATGCTTTTCTAATAATTCTTTAATATTCAACTCCAATTGAAAATAAAGCTCTAACTTCCTAGAATCTAGAAAAGCATTCTTCTCCAACTCCCACTGGATGGATGCTCCAATGCCCAAGATTCTTCAGTAGTCAACTGAATGGATGCCCCAACACCCAATGAGCTACAACTCACCCTAGCACCACCCTACCACCCTATAGAAGAATAAAAGAAGAATGGACTCCCGTACTAGGGAAAATGATCCACTTTACAATGATATAGAATGATGTAGAAGAAGAAGACACACTAGAACATAACCCCAACTATGACACAACCACCTAATGATGATCCTAGACCACCCGACACTGCCTCTTCAACTCTTGGCAGATAGACACTAGTACAATTTGTACAATAATGTATTTACAATGACTTAGTACAATGATACCTTTACAATGATTGTATGCAGTGCTGCCCACTTGAAGACTTCATGTGATGAAATTCTTGTTGCTGTTATGCACCTTGGTTGCTGCTCTTATCATGCTAACCTCTGTTTCACATTTCTTTTCTTTGCTTCCCTAGAAAGTTTGGTCCTTTGCAGCCCTTGACAACACATGATCTAGCTTTTTCTTTCCCTTCTAGGAGCTCGATATTGAATCTGGTGTATCTCTATTATTTCAGATCCCCAATATCTGATTTTTGGTCCTGTAGTATTCCTCTGAGTTGTCTTTCCAATGCCATAGGTCTGACCCAATTTGGATTCTTCAAGAGAGATTTATACCCAATATCTCACAATGCCCTAATTATGGATTGTTTCAGTAGATAGAACTTGTACGGCGTGCCACGTGTCACTGTTTCTTCATTTGGCTCTAAAATTGATATAGAGAAAAATAAAAACGGTGCACTATCTGCCACTTTTTACGGAATTCCAATCCGATACTCAGAGAGAGTTATGATGATTTTCCCAAGGTCACTTATTTGAGATGAATTTCAGGAGCCTGCAAAAACACTGACTTCCACAGATCATATCTCCGAAAATGTTGCACACATTGATCTGAAATTTTCACAGCAGCTTCCTTAGGATTTCAACTTTGCCTCATAAAAATTTCAGCTTCTGAACCTTCGTAGAAAAAAATTTAGAGCGAAAATTTCACGATTACTTGTTTCAGATAGTGAAATCCCTTGCATGAGGAGCATATGAGGATCACAATTTATATAAATGCTTAGGTTGAGAGGGGATTCAAAAAGTGAATGTGGGAGGGGTTTTAGGAGCTTAAAAAATATTAATTATGACTTTTCAATGACCCATGCCACAAACCCATGGGGTTTTAGCCCACTAACTAGGGGTACAAACTTCAAACATGAATATCTCTCAAACGATGAAGAATTACATGGCGTGCCATATATCAACGGAAACATCTCGACAAGTAGAAACAATCAAAATCATTATTGACCCAGAATATATTAATTTGGTAGGTCAAAATTCCCATGCAATATTGGGTTAGCCCCTAGTGTTGCTTGGGTTGACATCAATGACAACAACTGATCAACATTGTATATGATAAATAAAAATGGCTTGGAGAAGTTTTTCAACTTCGCCCCTTATGGCAGCAGTCTTTCTCGGGTGCACAGGACGAAGTCGTTGATGAACGGGCTTTGAATTCAGATAGGTTGCAATTTCGTGCACAATGATACTTAGATCAATGTCAAGCATCTCTTCGTATGACCACGCGAAGACATCGCGGAATTCCTAAAAAAGCTCATTATAGATCTTGATCTCATCGAGAGAACAAGATGCACCGATATGAACATTCACAAAAATACCTATTTTAACATAGATGTCGATCAAAATGGTTGGAGTAATATTTCCCATGTTCCCTTTGGACAACACTTCATGAATCAAGATTGGATTCTGAAATGGGTCAGTTGGTACAGATGAAGCATGGGATTCTCGAGAGGCGGAGATGTCACCTAAGATTGGGAGAAACAAGGAAATATGATGTCATCATCCCATGGAGTTTCTTCAAGATACATTACCTCCAAAATAATTTCGTCAGTGGGGAAAGTCTCATTCAAGGGATCATTAGATTCCCAAGAACAAAATCAGGGAGACTATGCATAAATGTCCAGAGAGGAAACCAAATGGTCATTGGTTCTAGATGCAGCCTCAGAAGCCATGCGAATACTTTCATACATTTTTTTAGCAGGGCTCAGAGGCATAACGTCATCAAAACTTTCAAGCCGGTTGGGATTGGGAACAATCCATGGATCGTGACCAAACGATATCATATTGACAGTGGCAACATTCGGAGGCAAGAGTGGAAAAATTCCCATAAGGGACAACTCTTTGAACAGACTCAACCCGATTTTCTCATAGGGGGTAGTGGTCTTCCCAACATATGGAATGTTGTTCATTGAAGAATCAAAGGAAAATAAATCTAACTAATCGACAGTCGCGATTTTTCCTTGATGAGGAAAATGGAGAACATGGAAAAGGGTGGAGACAAAACAAACTATGGCATGAGTCCAACTGCGTCCAAGAAGGAGTTTATAATTCAAGTTGGTGTCTACCACCTCAACTTCTAAAGTTATCGTTTTTCCCTCCAACAGGATGGGAAATGCTTTGAGAATACCATACAGTCGAGAATATCTACCATTGAAAGCTTCCAAGTTATTTGGTGACCGACTCAACGGAGGACAGCCAATGGCTTTCCAACATGCGACGGACCTTATGCAGGTCTAAGCACCTTCATCAACAGTATTCCTATGAATGTTCTTTCCCATGATGATAACTTGAATCAGAAATGCTACCGGAGATGGGAGGTGAGGAACGAAGTTCTTGAGATCAAAAGTAATAAGATTAGAATCTACGGGATCAATCCCTCAAATAGCGAAAAGTAGTGCCTTCCGTTGTAATGGACACGACAGAAGGACTTCCAAAGCCGACATCGCTGAAGGCACTTGATCTATATCCTCTACAATATTGTAGTGTTGCACAGCTCTCACATTATAATTATAGAATGATTTCCGAAGAACACCTTTTGGGGGTGGTCGGGTGATGGAGTCACTACTAGGTCTTTGAATCTGGAGAGGACTAGAAGTAGGAGGCATGGAAGAGGAAGGGTGATCTAGAACTTCCGGTTCCATAGAAGCCTTGGATGGATTGGGTTAGTCTTTCGATCTTGTGGTAATAGCGATAGGTTCCATTTCAGCCATGGGAGTTTCCAGATTATTGAGATTGATCTACCATTTGTGTCTGCTAAGAAGGGAAAGGAAGTCCTGGGTTCACCCTTCAGAAGACGGGAAACTTCAGCACGCCGAGGGAAATCCTTGGTGTAATGATCATCATCACATATCAGGAAATGATATTTAGGCTTGCCCGTGGAAGAATCGTCAGCAAATGACTTTTTCGAATCTTGTTTAGGGTTATCGGATTTGGATTTTCCTTTACCCTTTTTCTTACCTTTCGAGGATTTCTCTGTTGTGGTATATTGGACAGCATTTACCTCGGAGGTTTTATAGGATTCTTCTAGTTACTAGAATGAGTGGAGGGCACAGCGATGGTAGTGGATTTAGACTTTGAGAAAGTTTTGGGTGCATTACTATAAGTATGAGCCACTATCCCGATAACACCATCCACCGGAGGCGTAGCAGGAGACTGAGATGATGCAGGATTATTTGAAGGTCGCGACGCGTCAGTAAAGAGCTTGTATAGAGTCCCAGATTGGGATAAACTAAATCGAGGTATTGGGCTCTGGAAATGACTTCCTCTTTTGTTACACATCCACCCATGGCAATATCTTTAGCAATCCTGGGAACGAATGATTTCGTAAACCATTCAGTCAATAGTTGATCAGGGATCTCAAATTTTATGAGTTACAGCGACGTCGCCATTCATGAATGTGATCCAAACTGTGAGTAGTAGTTGATTGCTTCAATAAGGTGAGGAGGTGGGTGTTGGTTTCATACAAGACAAGTAACTGGAAATGGGTAAGTAAATCCATAGCCAAAGTATTGAAAACGAAGAAAATTCCTTGAGGGAGCTCAATATACCACTTGGACACAGTAATGGTCAAAGTACGCTGGAAAAGATGAATACAAATAGAATCATTGACCAAAGAATTATAAGAGCACCATAAGTGGTACGTCATGACATGGGTTTGCAAGTCTTCCCCAGACTTACCTTCAATTTTAGGACAATCTCTTGGGATCTTAGTCGGAATTGGCGGACAATGCAACTGATGTTGGATGGGGTCATTTGTAAGCTTTGAAACATCCATAAATTCCAACGTAGCCAAAAAATGGCAGGGGAGGATAATTATGATAAAAAGGTCGAGGGTTCCAACCTGGTTGGTATGGATTCTTCCCCCAATAGGGTGGATTCCATCCTGAATACGCATCTTTCCCCCAATGTTGGTAAGGACCTTGTTGCAACGGCTACTGAACATAGGGACCCTGTTGGAGTTGTTGATAAAGCCCCTACTAGATTTGAGGTTGTGAACCTTGCAGGATATAAGGTCCTTGCTGAACATGAGGTCTAGCCTGTGGTCCTTGCTGAACATTAGTTCTAGCCTATGGTCCTTGCTGAACATAAGGGCCAAGCTGAGGTTCCATTTTGGCCTGTTGGTATTGAGGAATTTGTTGATATTGAGCACCAGACTGAGGCCCAAGTTGGGGTTGCTGGTACTTACCATGAAGAAGTGGTTGGTACTGAGCACCAGGCTGACCCAAAGGGATATTCAGACCAGTTTGGGTGTGAGGACCAAACTGAGGGTTAGTCGCAATAGCACTAACAGGAAGGTGGGGTTGTTGGACATATTGCTGAGAGGTGCTTGGTCGAGGAACATATTGATATTGTATGTTTGGCTGTTGAACATACCGATGAGGGATGTTAGGTTGCTGAACATACGAATATGGTAGGTTCAATTGCTGAAGGGGCTAGTAAACCTGGGACTACTGACTTTGGGTTTGGTGAAAGACTAATGCAACTGAAGTAGGTTGACCACCCAAAGGAATGATGCCTATGACAATTTTCTTATATTGTGAATACCATGCCCACCAAGACTAGCATTAGGTTGTCCCACCCTAGTAATGGGTGCAGATTTCAGTGGCCCCCCACCCGAGAGGGGAGGTACGTAAAGAGGATTAGATTTCCCTCTAGGCACGAATGAAACCATATATTTTCCACTCAGCAGTGGAACTATAGTAATCGTACATGGTGAAAAGGGGGTAGAGGATCTAATCAAAACAATCATTTGACCAACAGTGATTGTAGGTCGAACAACAAGTTGAGACGTGGCAACCACATTTGAGATGAACAGGCCAGAAGATGGAGGAATACCCGTTGACCAAATGGGATCCAGAAATAAATATGTAGCATCGGAAGCTTAAGAAATAAGATTTCCCAAAGAGGTATATCTTTATGGAAGCGGATGTGGAACCGAATCATGAGTTACGGAGCCGAAAAAATCTCCTTCAGAGGAAAATATAGATGAGGAAGCTTCCGGAATATAGGTTCCAGTGGTTTCCTGTAGAGTACCCTGAGGAGTACTCACAAATGGAACATCGTCAACATTGGATGCCATTTCGCCAGGAAATAACTAACAGACGGTAGAGAGAGATGCTACTGGAGAAGTAGAAAGGGGAACTTCAGGTTGATCAAAAGGACTATAAGCCTCTTGAGGCGAGACCACAATCGGATCAAAGAGCGGATTTTTAGGAAATACCGTAAACTATGTAGACGGTTTAGGGCTTCCCAGCTTAGAGTCTTCCGATGTCATCCAAGGAGAATCATCAAGTTGTGGTCGAGATGATATGGGTTGTACACTAAAGACAATCCTGAGTTAGACACCTTCAGCTTCAAGGGGTCCAATTATAAACTGAGGGACCTCAGGAGGACGTTCTAAAGATCCATCAAAGGAGGGACAAGGCGAATTCGATGATTCAGCCACGATGACCTTTCAAAACAAGATCAAAGAACGAAGAGGTGAAAAAAATCACAATTTACCAAGAAATAATGAGGCTAGAGAACTGCATGGGTAAGATGTTTTCGTGGGCAGTTACTTTTAGAATTAACAAAAAAATAAATAAAAAAGGGTGTGCAAGTCATAAAGGTTTACCAATTATTCATGAACTGTAATATACACCTTGGTGATAAATGATAGAAAAAATGACCAAGGACTTAACATACTATAGCCAATCTCCCTGAATATTGTGTTTGATGTATCACGTTTACAAGGAAGCCGACTCAGTTACCTATGGTAGGCTTGCAACCTAATGGTGTCTCCCCAAATATACGCGACGGTATGTGGGAGTCTAGTCTGTGGTAGTGATGTCTAAGGTGTAACCATTCGATAAGAGCACCCCAAATATACTTATCATACATCAATATACTTCCATACATGGGACGAGATATCACCCCCGCAGATCGTTAGCGACATCTCCTACATTTTACGATGTCGGAACACGTCTCTAGCCTAGACCACTAAATGTTCTCGTTAGTTCCAAATGCTCCTTAAGGTAAATTGGGTAAATTTTAATGTTGATCTTGAGCTAAGTTTCAGTTTTGGCTCAAAATTAATGTCACCTGAATCCTATGATGCAAGCTAAATGCAAAAATAAAAATTTTACATTTCGATGAAGTCTAAACTATTTAGGGAAGAGATATAATCAAAAGTGCAATCAATGCGGCAACAATGATGCCCCCTAAACTAGTTCAAAAGTACGAAATGAAATTCTTTCCAATCGAATTCACTTTTCCTGAAAATGAAACTTACTGAAAAAATGAAAACATTTATCTTTTCCACTAAGATGCACAAAATGATATTTTTTTAATTTTTGCATTGAAATGCAATCAAAAGTAAAATGAACGAAATGAATGAAGAAAGGCAAAAAAAATCCTCTTCACTTTTCTTTCAATTGAACGGAAATCAAAATCACTTTAAAAATACAAGAATGAAATAATTTTCACTCCCTTTTTCAAAACGATAAAGACAAGCCAAATCAAAAACTAAAATGAAAATCACTTTCAATTTCTTTTGAATTTGGAAAAAGGACAGACTCTTATAGACTCCCGAATCAAACAATTTGTGATCCTATATTTGACACTAAGTTGAAGGTAATATCAAAAATGCAGTGATGACTAGTGCATATGACCAACTACTTCAAACCAAGTCAGAAGCAATGCGATAAAAGGTGTTTGAAATGGTGAAAAATCTCCCAACTCACAAACAAGTCAAAGAGATGAAAACACCCACTCAAAGAAGACAAGTAAGTCAAACACACAGGAAGGAGGTCACTGAGACTCTACAGACATTCTTCAGGGGCCAAGACACACAGGAAAATCAAGGGGAAACCCTAACTTTTCCTAGGTTTGAGATCAGTTCTTATGTGATAAGCACAAGGGTGTTGAAATAAAAATCAACACGACTGTGCTATATAGAACAATGTTGGTGGCACGACTGTGTAAACAGAAAATTCAATGGTCGCTAAAAACAAGGAAAAAAAAAAGGAGTTTCACACAAGAACAAAACCTGACATAGTGAAATGACTATCAAACCCTATGCAAACTCATTACTACCTAAGAAAGCTTAGATTTCAGTGATTGGTCAAGTTGATCCAAGATCATTCTGGGAAAGGAAGGCTAAGAGGTTAAGCTCCCCAATGGAGACGCCAATTTTGTTGTCAAGATAAATTCCCTCTGCGGACAGGGGGGATATCTCTGTCCCTAGAGTGGGTCTAGCAACTTGAGATACTTTATGATGAAAATCTTTCTTAACTAATATTCAGAATGCAACAAGAAAAGAGATAGAAGTACCTTTTTCCCAGTGCTACGTTTGAATCTGTTAATGATGACTTTGATCCATGATCCTTTTGGGCTCCCTCCTTGCTACTAGTGGCACACAAATACCTACAGATGATCAAGAGGAAACAAAAAATGTAATCCAATACAAAATAATCATAAACATTAGATATCTAGCAGATCAAGGAGTACCATAATATTTGCATAAATTATTAGGCAAATATAGAAAGAAAATATCAGATGTTTTATTGATAAATATGAAAGGAATATCTTACAACCTAGACCTTGATGTTATAGGCCTTCGTTTGGTGAAAATTTGAGTCCTTCACCGAAGAACTAAAGCATTCCTTCTCCTAAACACTTAGGTGTGATCACAGTGCAAGAATGTAAAGGGAACGAGAGTTCAGACTAGCCCAACAATGACCAATCATTAGTGGAAGGAGGGGTATGAATTTATAGAAAGGTAGAAGAGGTTTGGAGTCCATGAAAGGAGGAGGAAGGTCCACTTTCTAAGGGATAAACCCCCATGGATGAGATCAAAGCTCTAAAATCACAGAGCTTGACTCTATCACCATTATTTAACAACCAACTCGTCGCCCTATAACTTCTAGAGGTCAAACTTCTCCTCCATTTGAGGAAGCACTGCCAGAGAGGGATCAGCGTGGCTTTCCAAGAAATAAGGGCGTTGGTAGCGCTAAGCCAGAACTGTCAATCTGACATCAGTGCGAGCATGAAACCAGGAAACGCGTTGACCCGGAAATCTAGGATTTTGACAAAGTTTCTTCAGTAATCTTCCAAGGCAATTTTCTTTGAGTCTCTAGGGGATGTCTTTACATATTTCTTCATGGTAGAAAAATTGCACAGGGTTTCTCACGGGTTATTTCAGGATCAGGGAAGGGAAATGATCACGGTGACAAATTTCTATGTAACAGAGTGCATTCTCCATAATCTTATTGAAATATTTGAATGTCCCATTTGCCTGAGGATGATGTGGTGTACTTTTCTGATGGCACACTTGAAATTCTTCAGTGAGCACCTCAATAGTCATATGTAAGAAATGTGAACCCTTGTCACTGATCAATATCTTTGGACACCCAAATCTATACAAAATATACTCAAATATGAACTTTGTGGCAGTGTCTACGCTGCAGTCCTTTACAAGGTTCGCCTCGGCCCATCTCGTCAGATAATATGTTGCAGTGATTATATACCTTATGCCAGTATTCTTTCCTGGTGGGTTAATAGGTTTGACAATGTAGTGTCCCTTCTTAGTGAGATAGCTTTGATGACACTTAGAGATGGTGATTTTGATATAATGATATAATATTATGTATGAAAGACTTATGCACATGCTTATATGCTATGACCTGGTTTAGGTCACTTGGTTGTTGTGTGCTTATGATAATATCTATGGTTGCATACACAATAATTGATTTTGGTTAAGAACATATTAGCAATGTTTTCTCTTTTGGTATCCTATTTTGGACATAGGTGTATAACATGAATGGTGATTCAGAATTGAGACACAGATCCATGGATGATCATGGTTAGATGGAACATATGGTTAATTATGATTTATGGATGATACATAATTTGTATGATTATATGTGCATAATATCGTACTAAGCATGATGTGGCAGGGGACTTGGTCATTGCCAATAGGGATGCTCAAGTTATAAATGACTGCGGAAGTCATTTCTCCAAAACCAAAATGACTGTGGAAGTCATGCACAATATTTGGTAAAATTTGAATAAGTTAATTATGAAATTCATTTGATTGATTTGATCATTGAGATTGTGATGTGTGTAGGTCTTGGAAGAAGACCTTACCAACGAACCATCAGATGGGTATAAGCTCACAATCAATACCTTAAGGTGAAACGCGGAGTTTCAAAGCAGAATAGATGAGAAGCCGTTTTATAGAAATAAAAGACTTAGAAATAAAGATTCATTGTTTTGAAAAAACTCATCTTTTGTTTACTAACCAAATACAACATTCAAAACTTCCGATCTGATCCAATATAGAAGGCCTCATCATAAAAAACAAATCAAGTTTAAAAGTCCAATCGCAATCGGAGAATCGGAGAAAACCCTTAAAAGAAGTTTCATATACTTATTTCAAATCCTTCGATGCGATTAGTTCGATCAGAAATCTTCAATCGCTAAGAGTTTAAATTGTTTATTTGTATAACTTCCGATGCGATGCGGCCAGTCGCAATCGAATAATCGGGATATTCTTTAAATAAAATCTTTACGGTCAATTAAAATTCCCCGATCCGACGCGCGTTATTACAATAAACGCTTTCAAAAGAAAATCAAACATTTGTTCGTTTAAATTTTATATGGTAGACCCCACCATTAGAAATCGGAAAATTTTTCAATCGGAATCGACCAATCGAGAAAAAACGTATTGTGATGTTTATGTGCCATTCGAAAACTTTCGATGCGATTGATAAATGTCATTTATTACATGCGAAAAGTTCAGAATGGATGAATATTTTAATATTTCACAAGCGCCAAATCTCTGTTTGTACGAGGGCATTCAATAAAAAATCGAATGAATATTGTTAATGATTTGGTTTTTAATACGTGAGTGTGACCCAAAAGGAGCATTTACGCGGTATACGAAACAAATAAATAAAAAATCATAAGTTCATAAATCATCCCGTTTGAGTTGCTTGTTTGTCACGACTGAGAGTTTATTGTCTTGTAGAGCCAAAGAACACTAAGCCCTTTCATTCATAGACAAAGGGAAGCAATAGCAAACGCAGAAATGTCGAAGAGAGCGAGAAGAACCAAGACTGCTGTTCTAGTTAAGTTTGTTGAGACTCCTACGGTTTCAAAAGAAAAGCCCAAAAAACTAAGATTAGTCACAGATACATCATGCCAGGGGCTTGGGAGAATGACGTGGGAAGGAGTCTACAACCTATTGGAAAGAGAAAACCCCAAGGTCACAGTGGAAAAGGCATCGGTTCCAGACGAAGATAGCTCAGATTCCGACTCTGAGATCACCGAAAAATCACTTGCAAATTCATTTTTGCATCGAATTGCAGCCAGAGCGAGCATCATGCCTTATTATGATGCAATTCGATGGGTTATTGACAGTGTGAAGATACAAGACATAACGTTTGTTTCAGCATCTGGAGTGTCTTTTGGCTCGTTTAAAGCAGAAGACCTAAAGGCAATGTATCACCTTCCAGACCCGCAGAAGGTGTATAACAAGGAGTTTATCAAAGACTTTGTTGATAATAACAAAGTCCAATCTGACCCTATCAGAGATTGGAAGAAAAATCCAGAGAAGCACCGAAATGAAGCGTCCGGTATGTATTCTGTAGATTCCCTTTTACCTTCGTATTGCTATGCCGCTGCCATGATGTGTAGATTATTTGGCAATGATAATTCAGCTAGGTTTTCTATACAAATGGTCCCATTAATCCTAGCTGCTGTCAATTACGACATCATGGATTGGGCTGTTATTCTTTCTGATAGAATGGCCAATAGGATACTTGAGTACAGACAAGAAAAAACCGCTGGAAATTCCACTCCCTTTTTCTTTTGTGCCTATATTCTTGATGCTCTTTGTTTTAATTCCGAGTTTCCCTTATTTGGATGGAAAGGGACTCCCAAAGACCCTACCCCAATTCATATTTATCATAAAATGCTTTGGAAGGTTCATTTCCAAGATAATGTATATAGAATCTGCCATGGTTTCCTTATCCCTGTTTTCCAAACCATTTTTAATCGCTTCCCTCCTAGATTCTCTGTTAAAGCTAAGGTCGACTTATCTGCAATAGGAGATTGGTTTGGGGAGGAGAAATTTACATACATCAGGGTTTTTGGTAGTATTGTGGAAGCACATGTTCTTCCTCTTATTGTTCCAGACAAACTTCTTGCTCAAGAAATTTCCTATCAATTGACAGTTGAAGGGATATCCAAGTATTTAAATAACAGTAAGAAGAGAATGTGGCCTCAATTCCCATTCAATTGTGGTCAGTTTACTTTAAATGACTTCAAGCATGCTGAAAAAGAAGTCGCCAAGATAAAAGGTTGTAAATTTGCGACCATTCCTGGAAGACAATATGATCCGCAACAGATAGCCTTTAATGTTACTGCTTCAGTTTCAATTGCTCGATTTGAGCATGAGCCAGATCCGTTTGATGATTTGTTTGTTTCGTTGGATAATTTTCCTCAAATTTATGATTTAGCCAAGTCTAAATTCCAAAAGGAGGAAATGAATAAATTTTTGTTATTCAGAAGCCAGAGATTGTTAAGAGTTCCTCTGGACCAACTAAGAATTCCAACACAAGGGTCAGAGACAGAAGGTACATCTAGCAAAACGCCAGTAGAAACATCTACTCGCACAGTCATTACACAATCGGCTGTTAACCAGCCAACTGTACATACTCAAAAGGTGGTCACTGTTGGCAAGCCTGATGCTCAAAAGGGAAATACTGATGATAAATCCGATCAAAATACTGGTCAGCAGTCTACTGCTCAAACAATAGAAAAATGCACAAGTACTGATGATGATGTGCATAATCAAAGAGGTGGATCGGATAGCAAAACCATGGAGCAGAAAACAGATACAGGGAAAACAGACATGCAATCAGGAGGAAAAAAAACAACTAAAGAGATTATAGATTCTGCTGATCTTAATGTTTCTTCTCAGTTATTGAAACAATATGATCAATTCGCTCAACAACTGGGACTGCAAGATAAAGATAAAGAGAAAATAGAGCAGGATGTTGAAATCATTCCTGAACACCCGAAAGGGCAGATTGTATTGAAGGTCGAGGAGATCCCTCCTTTAGATGTATTTTACAGCCCCAAACATAAGGCTGTTGTTAGAAGACAAAGAAAAAGAAGGAAGACAGAACAAGACATGTTTTCTACTCCATCAGAAGAGTTTATGAATATTGTTTACAAAAACAATGAGGTGAATCCATCCGAAGACCTCACAAAATTGTCCCAGTATGCAGGAGCTTATAGTGCTGCGACAGTGGATAAATTTGTAGAAGTTTCTCAGATGATAACTCAGAAAGATCTCCACATAGCTTCACTTGAAGAGCAAGCTAAGGAAAGTCAGCAACAGATTACTCAATTGCAACAACAACTACAAAATCAGACACTCAGGTCCAAAGAGTTGGAAAAACAACTGAATGAAGAAATTTCCAAGTTACAAAGTCTGTTACAAAATGAGAAAAAGGCAAAGATTGTACAAGAAAAGGAGTTTCAAACAACTTTGGATAAGTTTAAAGATTTCCCGAAGTTAAGTGAATTCAAATCAGAAGCCCTTGAGGCTAATAAACTATTGTCTCAGCAATTGAATGAATTTTGTGCAACGCTATCACTGGCAGAACCTTTTTGTGATATTACCTCATCTTTGATCCAAAATGTTATTACTCTCAGACAAGAAATAGATGATGCTGATGAAAAGATTTCCGAATTTCTCAATTGGCAAGATACAGAAAAAGGAAAAGAAGCCAATATTCCTAGAATAGAGGAAAGACACAAAGAAGTCTTGTTTACAGAATGGGAACATCAAATAATGAAAGCTGAGAGAGCAATATCAAGGGCCAGGAGTATGATGAATAATATCACGTAATTCATAAATGACAGCTTGTACTCAATCAATCTCATTTCAGACTGTGTTCCTGGCAGTTTTCCTAAAGTGAAAGAAACTGAAAACAAATGGAGAGGAGAAATGGAGAAGAAAAGTCAACAAATCAACAAACTTCAAACAATATCCTGGGACAATATGTGGACTCATTTAATCAAACCGAACAATCAACAAATGGCTATCAAATTCCTTTCAAGTGCTGTCGATTGTTTAATTCCAGAATTTTCCGATGCCACCTATGCTGGACAGCTGCATTCTGAGATGAGTCATCCACCGAGACTCCAAGATATGTTGAAGATTTGAAACTTGGCTTCATCAAGCGAGAGAGAAAAACAATGAATCAGTTTCATTTAAGATAGCCTTTCAGTTTTTAATTTGATAGATTGTAGCAGTAGTAGTAGGATTTTGTTATGTAATTTCTTATTTAAATCCCTCTCATGCATTTAGAGAGGGATCTGAAGTTGTAATATTTTTTGGACTTGGAGCTAACATTTCTATACTCCATTCCTTATTATATTTTATGAAGGATCACATCTGGTGATTTTTGTGCTGAAATTATCTTTGAAGTGTTGCATTTCTGTACCTTTGGATTTAATTTTACATCGGAGTTACTAGATCAGAGTATCACATTTCATTTGACAGTCTTCAAGATGAATGAGGTATTTCTATCTGTTCACTGTTGATTTTCTTTGTTATATGGTATTCGCTTGAAGAATTTGCTATCATTTATATATTTGGTTTTCATAACGTTTCCTTTTATATATCATTTCTGAGTATAATTGAAATGTTATCTTTTATAAGCATATATAGATGGTATACAATGATGAATGCAATATGCTAATATAACTATGTTTAATTTCTTAAACAGAGTTATCTTTATTTGTTTCTGCACATTTCAATTTGATTAATAATACATTTTCATGGTTATTATTAGATTGAAACAATCTTAAGTTGTATTCACATATAATTACCCGGGTTAGTATTAGAATTTCTTTATCAGTATTTAGTTTAGATTAGATAGTTATATTTCTGTTAATTTAGTCCTATTTCCACCCATCCAATCCAATCCACTTAGTTATAAGGAAACTGGTCCTTTAAATCCAGTCGGAGCCACCATTCCAAATGGAAAAGGAGTTGTCTTAAGGTCCCGACCGGGTGGTTTTCCCCAATGTTTGAAGCAGAGATTTTCTAGGCTTCAACATTTTTGGCGCTAGAAGGAGGGCCTGAGCTGTGAATGGAAAGTAAATCTCTATCCACAAGCCATTCTGAGAGCAAAACACCCTCATTAACTTCTTCAATTTCTTCTGAAATTCAAAATCCTAGAGAAGAAATTGCAGAAAATATTCAGACACCCACTACCAAAAGTTCAAAACGTTCAGACGATCAATCTCCTGAGTCTCCTGAAGTTCAAGATTTAATCCATAAATTAAAAGGATTCTCATTATCTATTGAAGAATCTGAAATATCTGAAGGTAGTGTAAGCTCAAAATTTATTCCTTCGAAACCTCTTACTAGATTGCAAAGTGAAAAACTTGGTATTCATCCGAAAGAACTTCCTTTACCTAGTAAGGGCAAAACAGAAAGAGTTCAATCGGAAACAGAAAGTGATTCAAGTTCATCATCCCATATTCAATCACATGTTTCTAAAACCACAACTCAACAAAGTGCAGTTGTTTCATCATCACCTCAAACATCATCATCTATCTCAACATCATCTATTCCAACAACTTCTATTCAAACACCACCAGTTACTACTACTCCTCCAATAGTCGTTCCGATAATGGCTAGACCATGGGCTACTCCAGGGGCAGTCAACATGGCTGCACCTTTACATGATTTACCAGACAATCCTGGAAAATGGATTCCAAAATTTAGTCCAGATCTTAACATCCAAGCTGAAGAATATATTAATAACTTTATGTTGGCTGATAATTTGAATGGAGTCACACATGAAGATGTTGTAGTCAGACTGTTCCCTTATACTCTTCAAGGAGCAGCAGGATCATGGTACTTCTCATTACCTTCGGGATCCATAACAAGTTGGGACATTTTTGCAGATCATTTCTTAACCAAATTTGGAGATGACCGATCAATATTACTTACTCAATGACCTCTGAAAAAATTGAGCCTGTGAACCCATTAAATATTAAATTTTTCAACGCTAGATTCAAACAAACTCTTTTGAACAAAATCCACAGATTCACACCAAAGGAATGTGGCCGAATATGAATTGTACATAACCGCCTTACCCTCAAATATAGCTATTTCAGAGATAAAGCCGCAAAAGCCTAAGCATTAGCCGAAAAGTATGAAAGAAGCTATTCGTGTTGAAAACGAATTACTTCTCTCGAAAAGAAACTCAAACGCCTTTGAGGAAAGAAAATCAAAGAAAGTCAGCTTCAAAGATGATTCAAAGAAAAAGGCCAAAGATCCATATGACATGGAAGGTTTACAAAAAGTTCTTAAAACCATGTCAAATGAAATGGTTGAAATTAAAAAACAAGTAGTCAGACTGTTCCCTTATACTCTTCAAGGAGCAGCAGGATCATGGTACTTCTCATTACCTTCAGGATCCATAACAAGTTGGGACATTTTTGCAGATCATTTCTTAACCAAATTTGGAGATGACCGATCAATAGCTACTTTACTCAATGACCTCTCAAATTTGAAAATAGAGCCCAGAGAACCCATTAAAGATTTCAACGCTAGATTCAACAAACTCTTGAACAAAATCCACACAGATTCACAGCCCAGTGAACAGGTCAGAATAGAATGGTACATAACTGCCTTACCCTCAAACATAGTTATTTTCGTAGATAGAGTTGCAAAGCCTACATTAGCTGAAAGTATGAAAGAAGCTATTGCAGTGGAAAAATGAATTACTTCTTTGGAAAAGAAAAACGCTCTTGAGGAAAGAAAATCAAAGAAAGTCAGCTTCAAAGATGATTCAAAGAAAAAGGCCAAAGATCCATATGACATGGAAGGTTTACAAAAAGTTCTTAAAACCATGTCAAATGAAATGGTTGAAATTAAAAAACAAGTAGCTGAAAATTCTACCAAAAAACCATTCCGAAATTTTAGAAGAAACCAAGTTGAATCTAAACCTCCTAATGCAATATCTAATGCAGAATCAGAGGAAGAAGAAGAAGAAGAAGATACATCTTTAATATCAGATGAGGATGATGAGAATGAAGAAATCGCTGAATTACATGGAATGTGGGATTTTATTCTCCCTAATTCTGACAGCGAGGTAGAACAAGAAGCTATGCCTGTAAGTACTAGGAGTAAATCTACAACAGAGCCTATACAAATAGCTCCTAAAAAGAAAAACACAACTCCAAGTATCAAAGACAAATCCCCTGCAAAGAAAGCTTCTCCATTACCTACTCAGAATCAGCCATCTTCTTTTAACCCTCCCACATCGACAACAAAGACTTTAGTAGTGTCAGATCCTATGGAGTACAACATTGTTGAGGACATGAAAAATATCAAAGCTAACATTTCCTTACATGAACTCAGCAAATTGAAACACCAGCAGAAGTTGTTATTGAAAGAATTAAATGCTACACCAATTGCTCCTTTACCAAGCGGTGTAGTTGCAAAAGCAGCAAAAGGAACTGGTAAGCCACCAGATAAGGTAGATGCTACTGATACTGTACTCATTGGGGAAAAGTCAAATTCTCAAACTCCTCCTTTTCTTTTGACTTATGAGATGTACAATAAAAATTTGCACAATTGTTTGATTGATTCTGGAGCTTCCTCCAATATAATGCCTACTTCTGTGTGTGCCAAATTGAATATCGAACCACAGAAATCAGCAGTACATATTGTTCAATTAGATCGATCCAAAGTTCAAGTTGTAGGAGAAATCAATTCAGTAACTATCAGGTTGGCTTCCGATCCTAGAATTGTCCAAAGAATTGATATTTTAATTGCTGATATTCCCGAATTCTATGGATTAATTTTAAGTAGGGATTGGTCTGCGAAACTCAATGGTTATATCTCGACTGATTATTCTCATATGTGGCTACCCTATAAAGGGAAACCAAATCAAATCAAAGTTGAACGAGAAAAACATATGAGGCATACTGTCACTGAATTTGAACAACATAATGAACCAGTAGCATTCAACAACAACATTCTTGGAGGTTATTTTGCTGAATCATTTCTTGGAAACTTCAAAGCACCCCAATCACCGTTTTCTGTTAATACTTTTGTTTCTCAAGTAGAAAATTTTTCACAATCTGATTCTTCCAGAATTGTAAATACTTCTGATGTAATTGTAGATAAGTCAATAGATAAATCTTTGTTTTGGTCATTATATTTTGATGGATCAAAGTCTAGTGATGGAGCTTGAGCAGGATGCATTTTAATCGATCCAGATGGAGAGAAAACCATGTTGTCATGTAGGCTAGAATTTGAGTGTACTAACAATACTGCAGAATATGAAGCCTTGGTTCAAGGACTTTATAAAGCTATAGGGTTAGATGTTATATACTTGAAAGTCTTTGGTGATTCTGAAATTGTCATAAAACAAGTTAGGAATACTATTCATTGCCTTTCAGGACATCTTAAACACTATCAAACCCTAGTACAAGATCTCACCACTCATTTTTTAGCATTTAATATTTCTCCTATTCCTAGGAATCAAAATACATCAGCTGACTTGTTAGCTAATGTTGCATCTAAACTCCTACCTGCTGAAGACTGCAGTCCTGATAGGTTTTCTGTAGAATTAATTTTTTGTCCATCTGTCCCAGACAATGTCACAAATTGGAGATTTTTCTATCATGATCAAGATATTTTAAATTTCATGACTTCAGAGAAATCATATGATGATCAAATTATTGATGAAGAAGATCATGATTTACAAATTGCTTCAAAAGGTAATGAAAATCCCATTCCGAAATCTGTTGTTAAATTGGAGGACTTATATGATATTAAGGACAGATTCAAGAAAGTCACTAATACCAAGCTTCAAAGTTCCACTTTGAAGTTTGAATTAGTGAATCTTGGTTCTGATTCTAAACCTCAAAATGTTAATTTAGGACTTAATTTAACATCAGAGGAAAGGAATGCTTTCATTAAACTCTTGAACAAATATAAAAATGTTTTCGCTTGGAATTATGATGATTTAAAAACATATGATACTTCAGTTATTCAACACACAATTCCAATGCTTCCTGATATTAAACCTATTCAACAAAAACTAAAGAAAGTTCATCCAAATCTCGAAGGACAAATCAAATCAGAACTTAATAAACTTTTAAAAGCCAAAATCATTTTTCCTGTCAGGCACTCCAATTGGGTTTCCAATATGGTACCTGTAAGGAAGAAAAATGGTGATATAAGAATCTGTATTGATTTCAGAAATTTAAATAAGGCATGTTTAAAAGACAATTTCCCATTGCCAACCATGGAACAAATACTTCAAAAGGTAGCTGGTTCTGAACTTATGTCCTTTCTTGATGGATTTTTAGGCTATAATCAAGTCTTAGTTCATCCATATGACAGATTGAAAACAACTTTCAGAACAAAATGGGGAACTTATGCTTATCAAAAAATGCCTTTTGGATTAATAAATGCAGGAGCAACTTTCCAAAGAGCCATGGACATAGCATTTAAAGGTCTGATCAATAAGTCAGTTGTTGTTTACCTTGATGACATAACAGTATTCTCAAAAAAGAGAACCAATCATCTACATGATCTAAAGCAAATATTTGAAAGATGTAGAAGGTTTGGTATTTTCTTAAATCCAAAGAAATATTTCTTTGCTTTGGATGAAGGAAAACTCTTAGGATTTGTTGTGTCAAAAGATGGTATATATATTGATCCAGATAGAGTGAAAGAAATTTCTGATATTTCTTTACCTCATAACAAAAAATCCATGCAATCATTTCTTGGGCAAATCAATTTTGTAAAAAGATTCATTCCCGATTTCTCTCAAATTGTTTTACCTATGCAAAATATGATCAAGAAAAATTCAGTATTCAAATGGGGGCATAAAGAGAAAGAAGCCTTTGAGGCAATCAAACAAGCAATCATTAATGCACCAGCATTGAGTACCCCGGATTTTTCTAAAGATTTTATTTTGTATACCTTAGCCACAGAGACATCCTATGCAGCTGTTTTAACACAGCTCACTGACCAGAAAATTGAAGCACCAATTTCTTTCTTTAGTTCAAATCTGCAAGGAGCTGAACTGAATTATTCCGATGTTGAAAAACAAGCCTTTGCTGTGTTTAAATCAATCAAGCATTTCAGGCCTTTTCTCTTAAAAACTCATACAAAAATCATTGTCCCATTCTCTGCAGTGAGACAATTATTAATTCAGAGAGAAGTAGGAGAAAAACGAGCTAACTGGGTAACAACTTTACAAGAATATGATGTTGATATTAAACCAGCTAAGATTTTTAGAGGACAAGGTTTTTGCAGATTATTAGCAGGAGCCCATAACATACCAGAAAATGAAGATTCAAATCAAGATATTCAAGTAAATCAGATAAGTATTACAGATTCTGAATCTCAGTATGCTGATCTCATCTATTACTTGAAAAATGGGTATGCTCCTTTTGATCTCAACTATAAGAAAAAACGTGCTTTAAGATTAAAAGCTATTAAATATGAGATCATTGATAATGTGTTATTTAGAAAAAATTATGATTCAATTTTATTAAGATGTCTTGAAAAGACTGAAGCTGAAAAGGTTTTGCAGGAGTTGCATGATGGACCAGCAGGAGGTCATTTTGGAGGTGATACCACAACTCACAAAATAATTCGTGCTAGCTATTATTGGCCTACCCTTTTTAAAGATACACATGACTATGTAAGAAAGTGCAGAATCTGTCAAACTGCAAGTGGAAGACAAAGGAAACCAGCTTTTCCTTTGCAACCAGTAAGTATTGAGCAACCATTTGAACAATGGGGGCTTGAAATTATTGGTGAGATAGTACCTCATTCTTCCAAACAACACAAGTACATTCTTACTGCAACCGATTACTTTACAAAATGGGTAGAGGCAATCCCTTTGAAGGTAGCCAATTCTGATGCAATTATTGATTTCATAGATCAATTTATCATAACCAGGTTTGGTGTACCTCAATCTCTTGTCTTTGATAATGCATCTTATTTTTCTGGAAACAGTTTAATGGAATTTGCAGTCAAAAGAGGTTTTAAACTCAAATATTCAGCAAATTATTACCCACAAGGTAATGGTTTGGCTGAATCCACTAACAAAAATCTCATCAAAATTATTAAAAGGACTATTGATCAAAATCAAAAGAATTGGCATAAATCTTTAATCTTTGCATTATGGGCTGATCGTATTACTGAAAAAGCTTCAATAGGAACTTCACCTTTTAATTTAGTTTATGAAAAGAAGTTGTGATACCATCAAATTTAACTCTTCCATCATTAGCCCTAGTACAATTTATTGAAGAAAATCCTTCTTCATCTATTCAATTAAGATATGATCAAATCCTTAAACTAGAAGAAGAAAGAGATAAAGCTAAAATTGTTCATGAAAAACATCAGCAGCTTGTAAAATCTTCTTTTGATGCAAGTTCTACCGGCTCAAAAATTTTGTCAATTGGTGATCTTGTTCTAAAATGGGATAAGGCACATGAAGAAAAAGGTAAGCATACCAAATTTCAGAAAATGTGGCTTGGACCATTTCAGATCATTGAAAAGATAGGCTCAAATACATTCATGCTCCAAGATCTAACAGGTAAGAGAGAATCTCTTCCTGTAAATGGGCTTATCTTGAAGAAATTATTTTCATAAGGAGGTAACCCCTTCTTAAACTGTACATATTCCTTGCTGCAAAGTTTTTAATTGTTTTTGAAAATAAAGGTTGTTAGTAAGTCTCTAATTGACTGTTTACTTGATAGAAAAATTCTTAAGAAGAATATTATAAATATTTATTTGGTGTAAATGAGAATTTTTAAAGAAATGATTATATTCTTTTGATAGTTTTAAATAAGATGTTAAACTTTGAAAGATTATACCAATTATTTGCATGATCGTTTTAGAAAAAACTTGAGGGAAATGTAAATCATTATAAGTTTATTAAGCAAAGAGAGGTTATCTATAAAAGTAAAGATTATTCAAGTCCTGGTACTCAAAAAACTCAGAAAATTGTCATCCATTGATTCTTAAGGATAAAACTAGTTCACCCCATTCATTTAGGTTGTGATTTTTTAGAATATAATTCTAAGAAATTATGTTAAAATTTTTAAGAGATAAGAGGTCTCATCGTGAGCCGACTTACCATATTCATAAGAAATAATAAAACTGACATTACCAATACTGCATATCAAAACAGGGTAATGGCTTATAAATATAAGACAAGAGGTCTCATCACGAGCCACCTTGTTCAGTTTAATTATAACTATTGAATGGCATTGTTATCAACTAGCTACCAAACCAGAACAATGGCTCTTAAAAATAAAAAATAAAAATAAATAAAAGACAAAAACATGAGATAATATGTCTTATGAATTTATCTTTTAAAAAGTCATAATCTTAGTTGAATGGGACAATGAATAGTTAATGGTTAAAAGGTAACCCTGTCGAGACTATGAACATTTGCAGGCAGCAGAGGCAATACCTATGACAATAGAGTATATTATAAAACCAAACTTGGATAAATCCACTTACTTCATTATTAATACCAATCAAAGCTTAAGATAACCCAAAATGTTTTTATTCTCAAGAAACTAGAAAGAAATTGTTAATAATTTTTATTCTTTTTCATAAGTTAGATTTTATTTTTGATTATCCTAGGATAGTTTTCATTATCTTTAAAAATCTTTACTTACTTAAAATATAGTATTCATTTTATTTTTCAGAGATAAATGGTTCTTTCAGTGAATCGCCAATTGCTGTACTACACAACAACCCTCCCTTTTTCTTAAAAATTTAGAAATAAAATTCATTTAGAAATAGGGTCCCTTTCTTCTTTTTTTATAGAAATAAAAGACTTAGAAATAAAGATTCATTGTTTTGAAAAAACTCATCTTTTGTTTACTAACCAAATACAACATTCAAAACTTCCGATCTGATCCAATATAGAAGGCCTCATCATAAAAAACAAATCAAGTTTAAAAGTCCAATCGCAATCGGAGAATCGGAGAAAACCCTTAAAAGAAGTTTCATATACTTATTTCAAATCCTTCGATGTGATTAGTTCGATCGGAAATCTTCAATCGCTAAGAGTTTAAATTGTTTATTTGTATAACTTCCGATGCGATGCGGCCAGTCGCAATCGAATAATCGGGATATTCTTTAATAAACTCTTTACGGTCAATTAAAATTCCCCGATCCGACGCGCGTTATTACAATAAACGCTTTCAAAAGAAAATCAAACATTTGTTCGTTTAAATTTTATATGGTAGACCCCACCATTAGAAATCGGAAAAGTTTTCAATCGGAATCGACCAATCGAGAAAAACGTATTGTGATGTTTATGTGCCATTCGAAAACT
Organism: Pinus albicaulis; assembly: GCA_034641835.2. NCBI lineage: Eukaryota > Viridiplantae > Streptophyta > Pinopsida > Pinales > Pinaceae > Pinus > Pinus albicaulis. Next base: position 512,237,666 of record CM076571.1, read on the forward strand.
TTTGATGCGATTGATAAATGTCATTTATTACATGCGAAAAGTTCAGAATGGATGAATATTTTAATATTTCACAAGCACCAAATCTCTGTTTGTACGAGGGCATTCAATAACAAATCGAATGAATATTGTTAATGATTTGGTTTTTAATACGTGAGTGTGACCCAAAAGGAGAATTTACGCGGTATATGAAACAAATAAATAAAAAATCATAAGTTCATAAATCATCCCGTTTGAGTTGCTTGTTTGTCACGACTGAGAGTTTATTGTCTTGCAGAGCCAAAGAACACTAAGCCCTTTCATTCACAGACAAAGGGAAGCAATAGCAAACGCAGAAATGTCGAAGAGAGCGAGAAGAACCAAGAATGTTGTTCCAGTTAAGTTTGTTGAGACTCCTACAGTTTCAAAAGAAAAGCCCACAAAACTAAGATTAGTCACAGATACATCATGCCAGGGGCTTGGGAGTATGACGTGGGAAGGAGTCTACAACCTATTAGAAAGAGAAAACCCCAAGGTCACAGTGGAAAAGGCATCGGTTCCAGACGAAGATAGCTCAGATTCCGACTCTGAGATCACTGAAAAATCACTTGCAAATTCATTTTTGCATCGAATTGCAGCCAGAGCGAGCATCATGCCTTATTATGTTGCAATTTGATGGGTTATTGACAGTGTGAAGATACAAGACAGAACGTTTGTTTCAGCATCTGGAGTGTCTTTTGGCTCGTTTAAAGCAGAAGACCTAAAGGCAATGTATCACCTTCCAGACCCGCAGAAGGTGTATAACAAGGAGTTTATCAAATACTTTGCTGATAATAACAAAGTCCAATCTGACCCTATCAGAGATTGGAAGAAAAATCCAGAGAAGCACCGAAATGAAGCGTCCGGTATGTATTATGTAGATTCCCTTTTACCTCCGTATTGCTATGCCGCTGCCATGATGTGTAGATTATTTGGCAATGATAATTCAGCTAGGTTTTCTATACAAATGGTCCCATTAATCCTAGCTTCTGTCAATTCCGACATCATGGATTGGGGTGTTATTCTTTCTGATAGAATGGCCAATAGGATACTTGAGTACAGACAAGAAAAAACCGCTGGAAATTCCACTCCCTTTTTCTTTTGTGCCTATATTCTTGATGCTCTTTGTTTTAATTCCGACTTTCCCTTATTTGGATGGAAATGGACTCCCAAAGACCCTACCCCAATTCATATTTATCATAAACTTCTTTGGAAGGTTCATTTCCAAGATAATGTATATAGAATCTACCATGGTTTCCTTATCCCTGTTTTCAAAACCATTTTTAATCGCTTCCCTCCTAGATTCTCTGATAAAGCTAAGTCCGACTTATCTGCAATAGGAGATTGGTTTGGGGAGGAGAAATTTACATACATCAGGGTTTTGGGTAGTATTTTGGAACCACATGTTCTGCCTCTTATTATTCCAGACAAACTTCTTGCTCAAGAAATTTCCTATCAATTAACAGTTGAAGGAATATCCAGGTCTTTAAATAACAGTAAGAAGAGAATGTGGCCTCAATTCCCATTCAATTGTGGTCAGTTTACTTTAAATGACTTCAAGCATGCTGAAAAAGAAGCCGCCAAGATAAAAGGTTGTAGATTTGCGACCATTCCTGGAAGACACTATGATCCGCGACAGATAGCCTTTAATGTTACTGCTTCAGTTTCAATTGCTCGATTTGAGCATGAGCCAGATCCGTTTGATGATTTGTTTGTTTCTTTGGATAATTTTCCTCAAATTTATGATTTAGCCAAGTCTAAATTCCAAAAGGAGGAAATGAATAAATTTTTGTTATTTAGAAGCCAGAGATTGTTAAGAGTTCCTCTGGACCAACTAAGAATTTCAACACAAGGGTCAGAGACAGAAGGTACATCTGGAAAAACGCCAGTAGAAACATCTACTGGCAAAGTCATTGCACAATTGGCTGTTAACCAGCCAACTGTACATACTCAAAAGGTGGTCACTGTTGGCAAGCCTGATGCTCAAAAGGGAAATACTGATGATAAATCCGATCAAAATACTGGTCAGCAGTCTACTGCTCAAACAACAGAAAAATGCACAAGTACTGATGATGATGTGCATAATCAAAAAGGTGGATCGGATAGCAAAACCATTGAGCAGAAAACAGATACAGAAAAAGGAAAAGAAACAACTAAGGAGATTATAGTTTCTGCTGATCTTAATGTTTCTTCTCAGTTATTGAAACAATATGATCAATTCGCTCAACAGCTGGGACTGCAAGATAAAGATAAAGAGCAAATAGAGCAGGATGTTGAAATCATTCCTGAACATCCGACAGGGCAGATTGTATTGAAGGTCGAGGAGATCCCTCCTTTAGATGTATTTTACAGCCCCAAACATAAGGCTGTTGTTAGAAGACAAAGAAAAAGAAGGAAGACAGAACAGGACATGTTTTCTACTCCATTGGAAGAGTTTATGAATATTGTTTACAAAAACAATGAGGTGAATCCATCCGAAGACCTCACAAAATTGTCCCAGTATGTAGGAGCTTATAGTGCTGCGACAGTGGATAAAGTTGTAGAAGTTTCTCAGATGATAACTCAGAAAGATCTCCACATAGCTTCACTTGAAGAGAAAGCTAAGGAAATTCAGCAACAGATTACTCAATTGCAACAACTACTACAAAATCAGACACTCAGGTCCAAAGAGTTGGAAAAACAGTTTGCTGAAGAAAAGAAGAAAGTTGATGAGCAGCTCTTAGGCAAACAACAACAACTGAATGAAGAAATTTCCAAGTTACAAAGTCTATTACAAAATGAGAAAAAGGCAAAGATTGTACAAGAAAAGGAGTTTCAAACAACTTTGGATAAGTTCAAAGATTTCCCCAAGTTAAGTGAATTCAAATCAGAAGCCCTTGAGGCTAATAAACTATTGTCTCAGCAATTGAATGAATTTTGTGCAAAGCTATCACAGGCAGAACCTTTTTGTGATATTACCTCATCCTTGATCCAAAATGTTATTACTCTCAGACAATAAATAGATGATGCTGATGAAAAGATTTCCTAAAAGGTGAGGAGATCCCTCCTTTGGATGTATTTTACAGCCCTAAACATAAGGCTGTTGTCAAAAGACAAAGAAAGAAAAGAAAAACAGAAAAGGGTATATTTTCTACTCCATCAGATGAGTTTATGAATATTGTTTATAAGAACAATGAAATGAATCCATTTGAAGACCTTACGAAATTGTCCCAGTATACAGGAGCTTATAGTGCTGCAACAGTGGATAAAGTTGTAGAAGTTTCTCAACTAATAACTCGGAAAGATCTTCACATAGCTTCACTGGAAGAAAAAGCTAAGGAGAATCAGCAACTGATCAGCCAATTGCAACAACAACTACAGGATCAGACATTCAGGTCTAAAGAATTGGAGAAACAGCTTGCTGAAGAAAAGAAGAAGGTTGATGAAAAGCTTTTAGGCAAACAAAAGCAGCTAAATGAAGAAATTTCTAAGTTACAGAGTTTGTTACAAAATGAGGAAAAGGCAAAAATGATTCAAGAAAAGGAATTTCAAGCAACTTTGGATAAGTTTAAAGATTATCCAAAGTTATATGAATTCAAATCGGAAGCCCTTGAGGCTAATAAATTATTGACTCAGCAGTTAATTGAATTTTGCTCAAAACTGTCACAAGCAGAACCTTTTTGTGAGATTACTTCATCTTTGATCCAAACTATCATAACTCTTAGACAAGAAATAGATGATGCCGATGAAAAGATTTATGAGTTTCTCAACTGGCAGGATACAGAAAAGGGAAAAGAAGCAAATCTTCCTAGGATAGAGGAAAAACACAAAGAAATCTTGTTTACAGAATGGGAACATCAATTAATGAAATCTGATAGAGCAATATCAAGGGCCGGAAATATAATGAATAATCTCACGCAATTCATAAATGACAGCTTATATTCAATTAATCTCATTTCAGACTGTGTTCCTGGCAGTTTGCCAAAGATAAAAGAGACTGAAGACAGGTGGAGAGAAGAAATGGAAAGGAAAAGTCAACAAATCGGCAAACTTCAAACTATATC